>JBAIZL010000004.1:208420253-208472753 GCA_036971475.1 Prosapia bicincta
AAATACGTAACCTTTCGTGGTAACAACCTTGATATGTTTAATAACATTCACTTTTGTTATTTAGCACAGCTTAGCCACGAATCTCTCTTCTTTACCAGCATTAAAGTCCCCTAGTAAATGTGACGTCACGATCGTAGGAAAGTGGTTCAATGACAGTCACTGTGAATTGCAAAACTTTATTCTGTTAATTGTACCTTTATCTTTTATACGTATAAGCGTAAGATAAGTGTATCGAAGCATTAAAGAAAGCAGGCGGTAAAAGTGTTGAATATTACTGGCTGAAGGAATAATTTTCAAGAGTTAATTTGAAACTTGAAATAGTGGATTTATTTTTTGGTTTAAATATTACGATAGTTTTTCATGAAAATAAAGATTTTATAGTATTGAACAGAGGGGAAAATTTAAATAAAACACTTTGTTTACTGTCTCACGACAATCATTAAACTAGACATACGAGTATATGTCTTCTCTGAAATTCACTGTATGTACAGTAAACTCCCGATTATCCGTGGAATAGGGTGGTCCGGCAATGCCGGATAACGAATTCCCCGGATAATCCGCTATGAACAAAGAATACGCAAAACGATCGATAATCGATTATTATGCCAAAAGTTTACACAAATAATGACCCCGGTTAATGCAACTCACAAATAATCTTCAGAGGACAAAATAAATATAAAAAATAATTTAAAAAGTCGATGTATTTGACGGATTATAACATGTACATTTATATATCCAACTATTTACAATACGTACATAAGTATATGTTAAAAGTAAGTATGTATCTACATATGTAATTTTCTTTACACATAATACTTTCATATTTTAACAAAAAAAATCTGTCACTTTCGTCTGTTTTTTTTGTGAGCATTGATTTAGCTTTAATGTGCGATCTACGTTCTTGAGAACCATTTTGTCGCACAGTGTCTACTTGTGTCACAAAACGATAAAGATCGATAATGTATATGACAGACATGGATAATGCATATGTCACGTCCTAGACTATTTATAGCCGAGATTAGCTGACATTTGTTTACAATCTTATGATACACATTAGGTTTTCGGACGTCCAAGCATTTTGTCATTGTCCCTTATATACAGTAGTCTGCTCGCTCCTTTTATTTCGCTGGCCCGCGTCGGGATGCTTCCCTTTCAATGTAAAATTGAGTACGTACATATTTACATATCTATTCCCTTTATCTTAAATTCTATTAAGCCTTATATGTATTTACGTCGTAATTCACCGTTTGGAAATTTAAACACATGAATCTGATTGGAATAAAAATTGGATATTTGTAAAACAATGGCAGACCCCGGATAATCCGCAAACCTGTTAATCCGCCCACGGATAATCGGGAGTTTACTGTATTTGTCATGTATTAAAAGATAGCTGTTGATTTTGTGCCCGATCCACCAAAAAGCAAGCCGTATATGGTGTCAAAATAGAAACTGGGACAGGAAAAAGTAAATCGTTTGGTTGCAAATTAAATGAATATATTCACATAGTAATTAGTTATGTTTATAAAATTTGAAAATATTTGATATTTTAATAAATGTCAATATTTCCATTTAATTTGGTTCTTAGGACGAGAAAAGTAAACCATTTTGAATATTTAATGCTGTTTTAGACGTTTCCTAACAATTAATAACAGTAACAAATAATATTGTTTATCGATATTAATTTGACAATAAATAAAATAACGAAATGTTTTAAGAGTTGTTATTTTATTCAAACAACAAAAATATAAAGTGGTTTTCAAATTTGAAAATAATTGTGGGAATATTAAGATTTGTTCGAATACTATACTGATTAATTTGTTAGAATCATAAAAAGTCTTTAGATCAACCTAAGCTAGAAAACAAGAACTTAATGAAGCAACTCCGGATGTCTCATTACATTGTACTACTACTATAAGACAGTGCAGCCTGAACTCCAAAAAGGGATGGAAAACAGGAGACTGCAATGGTAAGTTTTGGTATTAGGAAATCGATCAATAACAATAGACATGATAGCTCTAATGGCTTTTTTAAATATTTTATATATTGGTAAGTTTTGGTTTTAGGAAATCGATCAATAACAATAGACATGATAGCTCTAATCGCTTTTTTTAATATTTTATATATTGGTAAGTTTTGGTTTTAGGAAATCGATCAATAACAATAGACATGATAGCTCTAATGGCTTTTTTAATATTTTATATATTGGTAAGATTTTGTTTTAGGAAATCGATCAATAACAATAGACATGATAGCTCTAATGGCTTTTTTTAATACTTTATATATTGGTAAGTTTTGGTTTTAGGAAATCGATCAATAACAATAGACATGATAGCTCTAATGGTTTTTTTTAAATATTTTATATATTGGTAAGTTTTTGTTTTAGGAAATCGATCAATAACAACAGACATGATAGCTCTAATGCTTTTTTAATATTTTATATATTGGTAAGTTTGTTTTTAGGAAATCGATCAACTAACAATAGACATGATAGCTCTAATGGCTTTTTAAATATTTTATATATTAGTAAGTTTTAGTTTTAGGAAATCGATCAATAACAATAGACATGATAGCTCTAATGGCTTTTTTTTAATATTTTATATATTGGTAAGTTTTGGTTTTAGGAAATCGATCAATAACAATAGACATGATACCTCTAATGGCTTTTTTAAAATATTTTATATATTGGTAAGTTTTGGTTTTAGGAAATCGATCAATAACAATAGACATGATAGCTCTAATGGCTTTTTTTAATATTTTATATATTGGTAAGTTTTGGTTTTAGGAAATCGATCAATAACAATAGACATGATAGCTCTAATGGCTTTTTTAAATATTTTATATATTGGTAAGTTTTGGTTTTAGGAAATCGATCAATAACAATAGACATGATAGCTCTAATGGCTTTTTTAAATATTTTATATATTGGTAAGTTTTGGTTTTAGGAAATCGATCAATAACAATAGACATGATAGCTCTAATGGCTTTTTAAATATTTTATATATATTGGTAAGTTTTTGTTTTAGGAAATCGATCAATAACAATAGACATGATAGCTCTAATGGCATTTTTTAATATTTTATATATTGGTAAGTTTTGGTTTTAGGAAATCGATCAATAACAATAGACATGATAGCTCTAATGGCTTTTTTTAAATATTTTATATATTGGTAAGTTTTTGTTTTAGGAAATCGATCAATAACAATAGACATGATAGCTCTAATGCTTTTTTAATATTTTATATATTGGTAAGTTTGTTTTTATTAAATCGATCAACTAACAATAGACATGATAGCTCTAATGGATTTTTTAAATATTTTATAAATTGGTAAGTTTGGTTTTAGGAAATCGATCAATAACAATAGACATGATAGCTCTAATGGCTTTTTTTTAATATTTTATATATTGGTAAGTTTTGGTTTTAGGAAATCGATCAATAACAATAGACATGATAGCTCTAATGGCTTTTTTTTATATTTTATATATTGGTAAGTTTTGGTTTTAGGAAATCGATCAATAACAATAGACATGATAGCTCTAATGGCTTTTTTTTATATTTTATATATTGGTAAGTTTTTTTTTTAGGAAATCGATCAATAACAATAGACATGATAGCTCTAATGGCTTTTTTTAATATTTTATATATTGGTAAGTTTTGGTTTTAGGAAATCGATCAATAACAATAGACATGATAGCTCTAATGGCTTTTTTTATATTTTATATATTGGTAAGTTTTGGTTTTAGGAAATCGATCAATAACAATAGACATGATAGCTCTAATGGCTTTTTTTAATATTTTATATATTGGTAAGTTTTGGTTTTAGGAAATCGATCAATAACAATAGACATGATAGCTCTAATGGCTTTTTTTATATTTTATATACTAACGTGTATATTGGCATTCAAAAATATTCAAAAACCCATCCCGTCTCGTAGTCATAGATGGTGTAAAAGTGTAGCAAACTCTCCTTCTTCGCGTCTCGTTTTCCAACCACCATTTACCCAAAATCCACGTTTTTTACTGCTTTCTATCAACGATTTCTGATAATTTCGTTCTTCTTCAACCAAACAGGTAACCATAACAGGTAAATCACAGTTGCTAAAATGTTTCAACATTAGCGCATAGTAGCCTTCCGAGACAGGCGAGACCGGCACAGAGAGTGGCGATGGCGAGATGGACTTCTATAAAATCGGAAAGGAGTAGGAACAGTGAGGTCATTTCTTTCCGATCCCGCACCGATCAAATTTTTGGAGCAAAATCGGACCGGAGTCGGGTTGGAAGGCTGCATGACAAGTATGTCCCTGTCTTTAGGAGGCTAGTATTGTGGGTAGTACAGATGATAATTCGATGTGTTGAACAATAAATTTTGGTTGAACATGCATATTAACCCATTGGGATAACCATAATTGTCTTCGAGAATATTTGGGTTGATAGTCAATTTCTTTTTGCTTTCCATAGTGTTAATTTATTAAGTTTACTCATGTTATTATTATTTTTTATTTTCTTATAATTCTTTTATTATTTTGTGACTTTATGGTAATTCTGTTTTTGTATATATCTATGTATTGTTATATAGACTTCGTATATTGATTACAAAAGAATATTGTACCATTTATCAACAAGGCTTCGACAAATAACCACCAGATCGTTTCTCTTGAAGTAAAAAAAATCGACAAATATAGAAAGTTTGATATTTTTAAAAAAATTCCAAATTTTTCATTTTTTGCAATGAGTGCGGAGAGAAAACAAACACCAACTGGGAAAAGTATTATTTTGGTTTCGACATCAGGGCTGAGTAATTGCCATGATAAGTTTATAAATTATTATTACGAGTTAAGCAGAATGCAAGTCATTATTTACTTGTCTAGTTTCGGCTCCTGTTGCAGACAGGAATTTTTGTTTCATAATTTTAAGTTATTATTACGAGTTAAACAGAATGCAAGTCATTATTTACTTGTCTAGTTTCGGCTCCTATTGCAGACGGGAATTTTTGTTTCATAATTTTAAGTTATTATTACGAGTTAAACAGAATGCAAGTCATTATTTACTTGTCTAGTTTCGGCTCCTATTGCAGACGGGTATTTTTGTTTCATAATTTTAAGTTATTATTACGAGTTAAGCAGAATGCAAGTCATTATTTACTTGTCTAGTTTCGGCTCCTATTGCAGACGGGTATTTTTGTTTCATAATTTTAATGCAATTTCTAGATCATGTTGCAAAAGTCTTTTTTTTCATATGTACAATATCTTTGTATAACTGTATGAAGCAACTGTGGCGTAATGTTTATTTTTAAATAAATAAAACCTCTAAACCACAAATAACTTTTATACATTTTTAAATACCTCTGAAGATGATTGCTGTGCAATTGAAATGTACATAAGGTTTATATAAAAGTTATTTGTGGTTTAGAGGTTTTATTTATTTTAAAATCTTTGTATAACTTTAATAAAACGCAATTGGCCTGTTAAATACAGTTTCCTAGCTGTAATTTATAAACGCGTTTAGTTATCTTGTTCATATTAAAATTATTCCATAAACAATCCTATAGTGATAAGTAAGAAACGCATTATAAGCGGTTTTTTAATGATCTATCGTTTTTCGTTGACCCATAACGTTCTCCTTAACAACTATGGCAATCGATAAAAGTACAATAAAACATTGTAGTCAAACCGTTATTTCTTAAACAATGTGATTTGTTGACTTTTAACGTTGTTGCAACAATTATCGCAGCGATAAGAAAAATTACAACAAAACATTCAATAAAGACTAGATTTAATGAAGTCGAGACATTTTTTTTATTACTTTTTAACGGATTAGGTTTCTCTTAATCTACAATAGTAGAGGGAACTAATCTGTTACAAAAATTGTTGAAGTGTTTTTGATGTTTAAGTTGAATGCCTTTTAAGACATTTTCCATCATTTAGGAATTCTTGTTAAAAGATTTTTGGTGTGTAGAAGATTAAAACTCACATTTTCTTTAACAAAATATTGATAAATATAATATTGATAATATAAATAAAAAACACATCTAGGTTTTTATTTAAAAAAATTGTTACTATTTAATTTGTCTTTAACATCCATGACAATTTTCAATTAAAAATTAAAGTAAAAATATATTAAGCATAAATTATTTGAATCAAAGATGTTCATTTATAAATATATTTTTCAACATTAATTTGTATTAAGAAAAATGTATTACAACATGTTATGCCTACATTTTCTGAAAAAAATTTTGGTCTTTATCCTTTCTTCAGCAGCTGCTATAGTTAGTTCTCAATAACAAATGCACATATTTCAACGTTTTTCGTACAGGTTTTGAGGTTATGTTCAAGCTGTTGCGCAGAATTTCTGCACAGCGCCAGCAAGTTCCAACACTTTTTTAATTCCGTAATTGGAAAGTCATGTCACGTGACCGCCGCATCAGCTGTTTTATCTGCGGTCAATGATTGCGGTTTTTAAAACGGTTTAAATTATAAGAATATATAAAGTTATATATCGTGATCCGCGGAGGTCTATGCTACGGATTAAGAGATCGCCGGTCCTAGATAACAGGATATCAATAAGGGTATAGTAGGCGGGACCCATTAGTTCCCCGAGTCGCCGCCCACGACTTGAGCACTGGTATAATTAGACCTGAACACCGCCGAGTACTAAATCACACAATGACAAAAGTCGAACATTATCCAGATCTTGGCTGAGCTGGCCTGGTGAAGCGCGACGGAGATGTTCCTGCTGGTAGCAGCGCGCAATTCGGCTTTGCCATTGCTTTTAGTTATGCTTCCCTCATAAAAATCCTCCAAAGTCAAAGTCGATGATTATTACACACTTTAAAAAAATTAAATTAAAAAAATGTACAACGTTATTTCTTTCTCACAACATTATCTTACTGGTAGGAATTTTACTATTACTTTTTAAGAATACTTCCATTCTGTTCGAGTATCTGTGTTTAAAAGAAACCAATACAGATGAAAAATACCAAATAAAGATAAAATATTGAAAAGTTTTACCTGCACAGTGTAATATTATCAGGAAGAATTCTCTACATTACTGACCTTCCTTATTTTTGACCTATGTGGTGTTTGCTTTTAAAGGTTACATTTAATTTTATATATTTGGTTTTTAACAACTTGGAGCAACTGTAGTGCAAGCTTTTATTCTTAATAAATAAAACCTCTTATATGCAAAAACATTTTTTTAAATACCTTATGTACATTTCGATTGGGAAGTAATCATCTTCAGAGAAAATTATTACAAACATAACTGACGGGTAAGAAATTAAGTTTTTTGTGTGAGTTTACTTGTTTTCCTATTTATGCATTTATTAATAACTGTGTTGTCAGTTTTGAAAACCATTTTTAATTTTGTATTTTGGACAATTTATTTTAAATTTATTTATTTATTTAATAAAGAGTTATTTATTTTGTGGTTTATCTATTTTCAGTTTAGTTTAGTTTATTTAATTAGTGTTTCTATTTTCTTTCACTTGAAATATATTTTGTTTCTTGTTTATTAATAAGTAGAAGATATGATGTAGAAGTAGTGAACACATGACTTCTATGTGTTAATATTCTGAGATTACGTGAGTGGTTTGAATGACTATATATTGTTCTGTTTGTTTGTGTATTATGGTTATTATATATTCACGTTTATCGGCGAGTTTAATTACAGTGAGGTTTGACAGATTGTTTTATTTCTGTGGAATAGGCCTACTCTTACTTTTCAATTGACAGATATTTTAGATTTTGATGCAATAAAATAATACTATACAGATAATATTTTCACTTGTTGACATTTCTGTCTTTGGTAAATATTCATCACTATGTAACGATCATTAAAACCGAACTGATTGATTTTTTCCAATACAGACCTATTCACAATAATTAAAAGCAAATAGACGTCAGTGTTATAGTATTATTGTAAGAAATATATCTATGATTTAAATAACTAAGTATCAGTTACTTGGAATTGCGTTGCCTTTTACCTGTATGAAGTAATAAACGCTCTGTTCTTTTTCATATATTTGCTTGTAAATAATATCTTAATTTGTAGAAGCCAAGCTGAACAACGTTATTTAGTGTAGCCTAGTAAACCATTGTTGGGATATTGTAAATTAAATAAGTCGCTTCTTGTTGTTTTGTATTTGATTAAACCCTCCTTTGTATTGTGCCATCACGAAACCAATGGCTCTCTTTCATCCTGGTGATTGAGTGGGTGGAGTACGCGAGAGGTTTTATATAAAAGTTAACAAATGAAAATCTATTTACAGGTAGTGAAGTGCCTGTAAAGTTTACACCTTCATATACAATCAGTACATTTGCGAAAACTGTACCCCTTAAAAACGTGCACACCATTGTCTTTAAAAACTCGCGTATGGTGTAACATTATCGGACCAGGAATCATTAAATCGAGAAATAATGGAGTTCTCGATTTAGTACTAAGGTTTCTTATTAATGAAAATCAAGGTAGAAGCTTTGTACTTGTATATAGTATACAAGGAAGGTGACCAAAACGAAGTTTCATCCAAACAATATTACTCTTATTTTTTCCTCTAGGTACACAAGCATAGTATTTCTGTGGATTGCAAATATAACCTAAAACTTTTTTGGCGTTACATAGAGATCAAATCAGCGACCTTCAATGTAGTAGTCAAGTATTTTTCCATTAGTCTACTTAACCATTTTTCTATAATGAAGAGCTTTTACAACTAAAATACATACATACATATATACAAATATATTGTTTGTGTAAATGTTTTTAAATTTAAAGTTTATAATTTATACATATAAAAAAATAATTATTAAATATGCTCTAGTAAATGAACGTAATTGATAATAGTAGCTGAAGTCATTAAAATATTGTATTTTAAATATGTATTTAAATAGCTCTATCTATCGGTATCATGTTAGGAAACAACATATTTATACTTGTAAATATTTACAACTTGACTATAGTAGCAATTACTTATATTTGTCGAGGACGGCCGTTTCGGGAGATGTGTCCCATTATCATCTCAGACCTTAACGGAAGTGACAATGGGACACATCTCCCGAAACGGCCGTCCTCGACAAACATAAGTAAGTGGTGCTATAGGCAAGTTTGTAAATACATACAAATGTTTTAGAGAAAACTAGTAGCTTACGTGAAGATGGAATCAACAAATATACAGATATTTTTTTTAAACATGTATTTTATCTTACTTAAAATACAGAGAGCAGCATAACCTAGGAGTAATAAAAACAGTTGTTGCCACAAAATGTAACCAACTATAGGATATTTCTGAATATATAGGTTCGTATTTTGTACTAAAAAAGTACAAATGTACCTTTTGTTTTATTCTGTTGAAAGGTTTTATAATGTTCTAGGTTACCTCAAGTCATAGTATCCCTACATTATATATTTTTAAATGTGTTTATGTAGGTATTAAATTTAATTCCATAAAGATTACTACATAATGTAAAAATTAAGGCTCCAATAAAGTTAAAAGTAACAGTTATTCCTGGTAAATGAAACTACAGTTATAATGTCCAGATTACTTCAGAAGTAACGACTACTGATGGATGCATTATCTTAACTTTATGGCCGCACTTTGGGTTGAAGAATCAACAGTTTTCCTTATTTTTTAGAATACATGTTGTCTGAAAAGGTTTTTAATGTTTGAAGTACTTAGTTTAATTTAGTAACATAAAGCATGACGCACGCACACAAACACTCATATAGTATAACGCATAGTATAAAAAAAAATAATATTTATTATTACTATGTAATAGTTTATATTGCATGATTTATAGATGAACAAAAATTTACAATTACTTAAAATTGTAAAACATACTGTAATTAGTAAACGATTGGTCGATATAAGATTAACTGAAATAGCAAAATACGAGTTAGTATTTTCGTATTCTCGTATCTTTCCATCTCTCTCTCTCTCAAACATAAATATATAAATCGCTTTCTCAGAATCACAAAACACTTTTAATATATGTATTTATTTAGTTTTTATATGAATACTATCTGAGCTTCTATTAAATAAAAACACTTAAAATATATAACAAAATATGTAAGTGATAACTGTTTTAAGTGAAGTTGACAATTTTGTATTTGAAACGCACTTCAACGTAACATTATGTTATGAGTATTTTGAATTTTTGTTAGTTTTTATTTTATATATTTTTTAAAGTCAAAACGACCTAAAATTTCACTGTCTCCTTTTCGTGAAATGTTTAAAGTGACTATATGGGTTGACAAATTGGCGCAAATAAACGATCTAACCAGTAACGCGATCGTTTCTCGAGCCACAACGGCTTCATTGTACCGATCCGGGGCCCAATACTGTTCTGTTTTAATTGAATGGGACCGGCACAATGTACTGTTTTGCATTGTAATACAAGTTAAGTTACAGAATGTTAACAAATGAGCGACCGTTCCTACATGACGGTTGATGAATGTCTTCATTACCAACACCTGGGACTGACTAATTGTCTACAAGTCATTAGCAGAGACCGCAGCCCGGCGTTCCTGCTTTCTTGCTTCACTACCGTGTCCGATCTCATCTTCGGAAGAATTGGTTCCGACGCTTGTCACTAGGATTAGTGTACCTGCTTGCGAAAGAAGGATAAAAACAGTCATACTGAACGAGTACTGAAATAAATCTTTTAAAAAAGAAAATTCTGCAGTAGATTTGATAACTAATATTGGACTGCTCCGTGAAGGGTTTTGTTTGTTTTTAGTGTTTACTTTTGAATTGAAGAAATATATATAAAACGTGGAAAATAACAGTGCCAGTGTTATTCAAATTTCGTGATCATGTTAATGTTTGCTACTGAATATAAATGACTGTGTGAGTTCGAGACTATAGTACAGGATGGTAAACGAAGTTAATGCTACTGAGAACACAACGGCAGATGTAAATTCTTGAATTTTGTAGTCCATTACGTTCGGTGAATCTTATTAATCACTTAAACAATGCTTTATCACTAAACAAAACAACAAACAAAATAGCCCGCAAATTTCAAAAAATAGGATACAAAATAGCATACAAAACTAATAACAAGTTACAATACAAAATACAACACAACACCAACAACAAAGATAAACTACAAGCACCAGGCTTATACAAACTGAACTGCGACGAATGTAACAAATTGTTCATTGGACAAACTGGTCGCAGCTTTAAACAAAGAGTCGAAGAACACAAACAGAACACCAAATTAAATTTTACAATCACATAAAAGAAACAGGACACAAATACACAGACATTTACCATAACCTAGAAATTCTACACATCATAAAAAAAGACCACATCTCAACACACTACAACAATATGAAATTTACAAACGCACAAAAACACAAAGCACAAACATATTAAACGAACAAATACAATACAAATCACACATACTCTTTGATACTATTCAAAACCTACCTTTAAAACCGTCACCGCTTGACCCAACATCTACAAGCAGAAGACACTGATGAAGAACGGCACATAGCAATCGAAAACGTTCTGTCTGAGTAAGTTTTAACAAATTTACAAAATTTAAAGTTCGGATAGTCATAAACAATTGTTTACGTGAATAATAAGACAGATGTAAAGATAGGAGTAACAAAGAAAGCTATAGTTGAAAAATGTGCGCAAGTAATTTAGGGGAAAATATTTGAGAACTTGAAAGTTAATGTTTCCAAGTTTTCTTTGAGGTACTTTAAAATGTAAAAAACCTAAAAATAGATGAAACTCATACGCATGGATCGGTTTGCAAAAGATTTAGATACAAGGAGGATAAAAACAAAAAAAGAATGGTATTTGATGGTGACAGTAATGAAAAAGACAACGTATGACCACTTGGAAGTTGCGGGCCTTGATGAGAGGCCGAGGACGAAGGGAAGGTGTAGGTGCTACCAGGTCATTTAATATCGACCCTTAGATTTCCAGAGACTCACAGGGTTGACTCATTATTTGGTTACTTATTAATACATTTAAATGTGTAGTATAAATGACAACAAATGTAAATAGGGCGATCACGGAAGCGTGCTAATAGGATTGTGTAAGGCGTGGGACGGGTAGGCCGCGATTTATGCCCCCGAAGGGATGTCAACAGTGCCTGATGTTTTCTAAACGATATACAGATTTCCTACCTAAGAGCCAAGTGCCAGCTTACACAATTTGGCCTGTATATTTAATAGTAGTTACTTTAGCTTGTGTGGGTCATGGATGAAAGAACGCAATGACGTCACTGGGCAGTCAGTAAGGGACGCGTTGCCATAGCAACGTTTGTTACTACTCTATCGTTCTCATATTAATATAATAATAAGGAGAAATGCTATTGCAAGAATGAGCTGATTATTAGTTGCTATTGTTAAATCTAGCGATACAACCTGTACTTTTGATTGGTCTGCCATATTTGGTAGCGGAAAATAAGTACAGCAACTAAACTTCACACAGTAACAGATGTACTGCATTTAATAGATGTGCAGCCTAACTGCTTACGTTGTGAGATCAAATAATTTTACAAACAATAAGTTGAGATTCATAAATAGCGAATTCGTGTATAAGTTTACATTTAAATTATTCTGCACCAAAAAAAAACTCATTTAGATATTGAACAATTGTTGAATCAAATTTTTACTTTTCACTTGTTTTTTTCATTTTTATAACTTTTATCCACCTCAAGAGTGAGTATAAAAGTTATAAAAATATGAAGCTGTATTTAAAAAATGCTAATCTATATAATATTTTATAAGGATTTTTTTAAAACACATAGAGTATTATAACTAAAGTTATAGAATCGAATTTACTTTGAAAATCACTTATATATTTATAATTTTTTTTATGTTGCTAAAATTTGTTTGTGTTTAACAAAAACAACCCTCATACAGTAGATCTAGGTTTAAGAGGGTAGAAGTTATTCATAAATCACTTGAGAAAGTCGAATGATATGCTCAACATATATACGATATACAAGTTTCGCTTTAGACGTTGACATACGCTTGAAGAAGAAGATATTTCAAGAGAATATCATCTCTTGTGATGTTATGCAAACTCTTTTTATCTTAAAGCGAAAAATCTGTTGTTGACAATTTAATTTACTTAAAAGGGGACAAAAGATGAAATCCTTGTTGTAGCAAGAATGCATTACTTTTTGGATTCATAGCTTGAGGTTTTTTTTGATGTGTTGAAATTATTTAAAAAATTGAATTATTAAATATGAGCCTTTTAAACGTACTAGGTTCATAAGCCAACACGTTAATTCGGATTTGTGTAAAAAACAAACCAGCTCATTTGTTATACTTCTTTCAATCTAAATGATTTATTATATTGTTTCCGAATGATATTTATTTACAAAGTTTCTGAAATATATGAGAAATCCCTCTATCCCATAATTTCCCCATATTCCTATAGGATCTGATAGCACTAAAGGATCATGTAGTTTCTTTAGCCCCATTCTAATTCTACCTACCTTACTTAAACTTCTTCCTATAAGGGGATGCCATTAATACATTTCTTGATGGCTCTCATGATGAGGATATCTATTTCAGATACGAGAATCCGCTCACAGGTTGCTATGATATTTCCTACATCTTTATGGGGATGGAAGTTATGTCCCAAGGTTTTATCCTTACTTTAAACGCTATAATAGTGATACAACCAGAAAAACCCTTAAAATTAAAAAAAAATATTTCAGTCATATATATAGTTATCTTAAATATGAGGGTATCCAATAATAGATGTATTTTTAAGAAAAAAATGAGTCAACACTATAACATCAAGTAGAAGAGATCGAATAAATGTAAAGAGATCCAGATAGAATATTCCATACTGCCATGAATACTACATAGTGTATAACATAAATAAATGAAACCTCTATACCAAAAATGACTTTTTTCTTTTATTTAAAGCCTTTTGTACATTTCGATTGCATAGCAATCATCCTCAGAGGTAATTTTAATGTAAATTACCTCTGAGGATGATTGTTATGCAATCGAAATGTACATAAGGTTTTAAATAAAAGAAAAAAGTCATTTGTGGTATAGAGGTTTCATTTATTTATTTTAAACATTACGCCACAGTTGTTTTATTACAGTTATTACTACATAGTGTGTTTACGAAAGTCAAATATATTTATTGCTTCAAGTGTTTTTCGGCAGTACGAACAAAAAGAAAAATATCTTGAATTAAAAACCAGTGATACTTTTGTCGTATGTAAATAGTAATTATGTTTCTTTGTTTCTATTTATTAGGCAACTTCCAAACGTATAGGTATTTCTGATAACCTAAAACAAAGTCTAGCCTATTTAGGCCTATATTTCAAAAGTCAGTTCCTGACGAAAATTTTACCTTGAAAGAGAAAGGTTATCAACACGTATTGTAAGTGGGCACTGTACGAATGATTGAGGATATCAGAATATTCCACACAACATTTCTGTCTGTGTACTAAGGAAACGATGCCATGTACACTAATCTACCCGATACATTAGTGTTGCCTAACCAGTAATTTATCCAAAATTTTCCATCCGGTGTCAAGAAAGAACTTGTAGTGGAACTCACAGTGTGAAGAGTCTCACGCTTCGTAACGAAATTTAGCTTACCATTATTAAAAACAAATGTTTTCTTTTCACGTATACTGAATGTCGTTTTGCCGCACTACAAGCCCAGGATTTGAACTTGTAAATAGTGTTTCTCGCAATAAATGACTAGTTATGAAAGAAATTCGCTTCGTGCCGAGGTTTTTCGTCCACTGCAAAAACTTCGTGTACAGTATAATTGTGGTGGAACGGAGCATGGACTCCAATTACCCGCAGAGCAAAGTACAATTGCCGTCATACATCACGCAGGCGCAGTAAACTAGTTTGAATGGAACTTCCTATAGTGCACGGTCCGTCCGTCTGTCAATCACACTAGGCTAAGTCTGTATGACTAATCACACCGGTGGAATATTAATGTTCGGAATCGAGGCGAGCGCAGCTAATACTGGAGGTCAACAGTCACATGCGGGGAACTTAACGTGTGGTTATAACGACGCTCGCTTTAAATGTAAATAACAATAATTTTATTCATTTTGTATTTATCAAAAGTGAATTGTAAGGATCTAACTTTACTTAAAAAGTTATATTCATAGAAAGTTTAGGAGAGAAAATAATTGGAATTGTTCTTTAGTAGGCTACTGTTGCGAATTATTGGACATTTGAATTTAACATTATAACATCAGTTTCATCCTCATTATTTGCTTTGCTGCAGTTCTATAGACGTATCTTTCAAGGGCTTATTTTTTAATCATATTATATTAATTTATTCGTAGTTTTCTCTTCCTTGCGCGCAATTTTCCGTCATCTATCTTCTGTTTTGTTACAGCGTAAAATCCGTTTGTTTTAAGACTTGAATCGTGTTTATCACCAAATATTTCTTCCTTAATATATTCTTAAACACTGTCTTTTTTAAATACATTTTCCACTTCTTTATCCTTATTTCTCCTTCTTCCTAGATATTCATGATAGATATTTTTAATTTCTCCTTCTATGTAATACTTTTATAGATTGTCATGATCAGAGATAGTAGTATTTCAAGATACTATTAGGTCTGTGAGAAATAATCTTTTAGAACAGAAAATACAATTTCTGGATTTTAACGTAGCGTTTATTATTTTTTTATTAGAACCAACGCTTTTTTCAAGTTTAATTCTAAAGAAAAATGTAATAATCAATCAACTTTTCACTTTGTTTTAGCGTAAATTCATTTGTATTCAAAATATAGCCTGATATTTCGCTTTTTACAAGACATTTTTTCATTTATTCTTTTGCAATTTATTTTTCTGATCTTAAAAAGAGTTGGTATTTTTTTTTTCATCCTCTAGATGATTCTTACACAATTTTATTTATAATTACGTTATTATAGTCTTTATAATGCAACTTTATAGCGTGTAATATTCATTTGTACGACGAATATGGGTTTTCATAATCTTCACTTTAGAATGAAGGAACTAAGAAACAGTCAATAAAAAGCTTGTTTTATATATTTTTTCCCGATAAAATCAGGTTAATCTGATAAATATCTAACTGTAGTCATTTGATGAAACTTCAAGACTGCAATAACGTGACTCCATCGCACATTAGAATTTGTCTCACTATAACTTCGCCACCCGTCTGCATCCCTCTCCCAAAACTGAAAATATACTTCAATTTTCTGGGTTCTCTAATCGCCTCGAGCCCAAAACCACAAGAGAATAATAGGCATGTTTCTGATGCGGACGTCTGGATTCTAGGAGAAGAATGAGAGAAAGTAAACCTTTATTCTGCTTGAAGATGCATTAAAGACTTGAGTATATTAGGTTACAACCAGCTCGTGTCACTTTGTTTGTCTTATTTGCATAACTTTGGACAAATAACTTTGGACTCTGGAGTGCTTTTACTTGAGAGCAAATGTGTACCTCACAGGCACCTTTAGGAGACAATATTAGACAATCCTTTTGGTGATTTCATAAATTATCATGATACAGTTTGGTATGACCAGTATAGCAGAAGAATGTGACTAGTTATTAGTTAGTGATAGAGGATGATAGGCTTCTAATGCTCTATTGGTGTAAGATACAAGCCCTACTCTGAACATTGTATGGATGTGAAGTTTCTGGTACGATTTGACATCAGTATAACCAGGAAGGAGTAACCTTCTGATGATGCAAACTGTGTTAGCAAAACGCTCAGAAAGTCTTAGCAAATGTTTTAAGACTGTGGTTAAGAGTTTGTATATATTAAATTAAATTTTAAATTACTGATTCATCATTTTCAGAGACTGTGTTGGATATGTGACATATTTGTAACTGCAAATAATAACAGTAATGGTGTTTTGTGTTTAGGTAAATTAAACAATTTGTGGATTTGCGTGAAATTAATTTAAATGTACTGTAATGACTGTTACAGGTATTTGTACGCAAATGTTATAATGGAAATGTTGTGTGCAATGTATGTTTAAGATACGGTAATTAAATATTTCATTTAAATCATAAACATTATTGTTTATAACCAGCGTTAATGTTATTTAATTTGCAGTATTTCATTGCGGAAAAACACCTGTCTATTGATTAGCCCAAGGGCCGGTTTCGGGGTAATAATATTCCCGACTACTTTATACATTTGCCGTTAAAACTGTCTCATCTAATTCAGTTGTTTTTCTCGCTCGTATTTCAGATCTGGCCTAATCTAAATTGCATTTAATAAGGTAATTAATAAGTATATAATTTTATTGACTGATAATCTGAGCGATTTTGGCACGGAGCTTAGCAGTTTGATGTATGTAAGGAACGTGTAAAATGGGCGGACCTTGATCGGAGATTGCCGCTTTGTGAGATGCCGCTCGGGAACTCAATACCGTTGTCCAGGTGGAAAGCGAAACTTACATCTGGAGGTCGTTACCTAGCCTAACTTTTACAACTTCTGCTTTACACATTTTTGTTTTGATTTAAAGTAATTAATTTTGTTAGGGTTGGGTTTTTTATTAAACTAGAAGCGTTATGAAAACAAACTTACAATAAATGTTTCTTGGCTCGCTTCCATATGAGCATTCAATTTAACTACCAAACTTATACAAAAGTCCTTTTTTTTCAGATAAAAATTGGAAAAACCAAAGTTACAGTTATAATCGTGACTTCGTATAGGTTCTCGAACTATTTATAGAATATTTATTTTTTTATAATTTAGTCATTTTTTGAGACATTTTCAAAGTTGTTAAAAATTCAGTTATAATTTATATTTTATTGAGAAATACTTTAAAAACTAGGCTATATGTTTTATAAATACTAGTCGAGATTTTAAATTCTTAATTCCCATATTAATTAAATTTGTTTGCTTATTATTTTAAAAAATAGTGCACGCTTCTCTCTCTCTCTCTCTCTCTCTCTCTCTCTCTCTATATATATATATATATATATATATATATATATATATATATATATATATGTGGAGGCTCTATGTGTGTGTGTGTGTGTGTGTCTTTGTATGTATGTGTTTTTGTATGTAAATGTGTGGAGCAGGGTATATTTGAGTGTGTGTTGGGAGTGTTGTGTATTTATTTGTGTATGTGAGTGTGTGTGTGTGTGTGTATGTGTGTATTTGTGTGTGTATGTGTGAGTGTGTGTGTTTGTATGTGTATGTGTGTGTGGCGGGGTATATTTGAATGTGTGTTGGAGTGTATTTGAGAGAGAGAGAGAGAGAGAGAGAGAGAGAGAGAGAGTGAAATATACGTAAGGGTTTCAATAAAAAGTTTTATTTGTCGTTAAGAGGTTTTATTTATTTAAATTTAAAAACACTTAATTCTTCACGAAATATTATAGTATGTTATATTAGACTACAATGTAGCTGTATTAAAATAGAATTTTGAAGTTAAAGCTTAATTCTTGTTGAAGATATTTTGTGTTATATAGTGAGCCTTGAACCTACCTGGGAAAGCATTAGGTTTGTTTTTATTAAATAGACACACATAAAAACCGTAAAATATTTGCTGTATTTTTGATGCCCTACATTCTTGTCAGTCAGAGAAAAAGAACTATAATTGTCATAAATATATGGATTTATTAATGTTAAAGAGCTTTGCACAGATGTATACACCTTATAGATATATTGGTTAAGGTTAAATTCGATGATATCATGCACGCTACTAATTCAAATAATTATACTATCATAATGTAGTAACGTAGTGCAATTAAACACCTGTTCTTCATTTAAAAACTTCAGTGTTTATTTTACGGCGATTAAATGCAGCAGATTTATTGTGAATGTATTATTTACATCTCATTGATTTCCCAAAACGTTTACTTAATCAGCTGTAGTTTCACGGTTGCATTACAGTATAGACTATTTATAGAAACACAATCATTTACACAGTGTATTCATGATTCAAACCCTGAATATTTAGCAAATAAATAATGGAGAGTTTAATTTAAGAAGAAGTACTATTTTTGTCGTTTAGACGTTTAGGTGAAGAAACAAAAATATAGGTCATTAAACTATGTACAAGCAATGATAGAGAAAATATTTTTTGGTTTTGAATGGTTAGAAAAAATATTACAACTCACTAGTCTAAATATGAACTATTAGGTCCACAAAGTTCAATGTATTTTAGAAAGCAAATATTTCTAAATACTTATGTTAGTGTTCAATATATGTATTAAAATTAATGTATTATGTTTTTCTCCTTTACTATCACTATATAAGTTTTCTAAAAGATCAAGCTATATATATATATATATATATATATATATGGTTGAATAATATTTTCATAAAGAATAATATACGAGTATAATATTTTATTTTTCTTAATACACTTTTACTAAACTAAATAAGTGAAGCTTTTAGCTGATTTGCAGTATCAGCATTCTCAAACTTATAAGTAATACATAATTCCAAGACTACATCCTTACTCTAGTCTCTCACATTATAAATTGCTTAACCTGAGTTCCTATTGGGGCCATACCTTTATACCGTAGTTAATAGATGTCAATGTAATTAATTTAATCATAAAGAAAATTTAATGAGAAGTGGTTCCATGCCAGATCCATCACGGCTTGTTAAGTTTTGCCCTTTGCAAGATAACGCTATATTAGCGGTAAATAGAATTAAGTTAGGTTATGCGGAGGGTTGCTACCGCGTAGCAATAGTAAGACACCGAAAGAAAGTTACAATTTAACTTTATTTCCTAGTAACTTTATTCACTTTAAGTTTTTGGTAAATTAAAAAACAATTCTTGATGAGATAAGTTAGTTTATAATTTTCAAATTAGCGACAAAATTTTATAAACATTTTTAATAAATATGGTCATAACTAAATCAATTAAACATTTTTTTTAAGGAAGTTTAATGTTATTTTTTGTAGTGAAAATTGTAATTTTTAATATCAAATTTAAAGTTAAAGTAATACATACATATATATATATATATATATATATATATATATATATATATATATATATATATATATATATATATACATCTTTTAGCGACGTCTCTAAATTTATTTTTCATTGTTGAATTCAATATTTATGTTTATTTGGTGAAATAAATATTTACGATTTGAAACAATTTTAAAAATATTTGGCCACGTAATATTTATTAGTAACACAAATAAGTTCTTTTACTTATAGTTACAAATTAGGCATTATAATGCAAGGAATGAACATTAAAATTTTTACAAATAAATATTCTATACATTCTAGAAATGTGTAAGGTCACTGCATATTAGTAAACGTCTATATGCATATACTTTTCCAGCGCACAAGTTCACACAGTTACGCGATGGTGGTATCAACCCTTGCCGCTTGATGACCATGAAGGTTTGGGGAGGGCGTTCCACTACTTTCCCACCCTCAATCCTCATCTAAATCCATGATATTATGTCTTCATTAGACGGCTATATAATTAGGGTTGAGGCCATACAGTTTTGTCAAGGTGTAGCCACGTCGGTGCCTTTGATGTTAAACTGTAGTGTTTAAGGGAAAGCAGTATTAGGATTAGCTTTGCATGTTATAATTTTGACACTTCAGAGCATGCTTTCAATTGATAGCCAAATTGTAAAATTGTTAAAAAATTAAATTAAAATAAAATTTAGCTTTTACGTAATGTCATTATGTGTTGCATATATATATTTTTTTTTTGATAATTATTTTCCTGAAGATACTGGTACTATTTTATCGGCGAAAAGCTTTGAATAAATATATTCATTAAAAGTATTCTTGTTTTTGAAATATTTTAAATTTATTCTATATATATATATATATATATATATATATATATATATACACATACATATATATAAAACTTTTTTCAGCTGATTTATACCTTTTTATTAGATTAGGATGATTTAATTTTTGATAAAATTCTGTACAAATAAAAATAATTTTAATTATTTATTTTAATAATGTTATATAATCGGTTGAAAAGAGAAAACTATAGGGCATATTAAAAATATAATTTTTTCATTTTCTCATTGTTTAGGACAGATCATGTGTGGTTCAGTTTCCGGTTGTTATTATAAAAATATAACTTATTGAGTTTTTGTGAGGATAACGATTTGTAGTTTTTTTGTATTTCAAGAGAAAAAAAGAATTATTACTGTATTTGTTGTGTTACGTTTTGTTGTTTATTATTATGTTTTATTTAAAAAAGAAATACTTGTTTTAATAAAAACATTGCAATAATGTAGTTTAAATAATTAAATAATATAAGTATTTAATAAGTTGATAAGAACGTAATATATGCTTATGAAAGTGTTCAATATTTCAATTTCGCTAAGGTAAATATTGTATAATAGCTGCACCCTACCACTCTTGCTTTGGCACGATGTGGTCACATGGATGAGAAATGTAGAACACAACGAATAATACGTTTCATAGAAGTTTATTTTACAATACTTTAGATACTAAGGCAATAAATAGCTAAGGCTATGTCATTTTTTGGTCGTCACGTATGGTAGGAATATTTTCCCAGTTCTTCCTAGTGCATCCAATAAGACGTTTTCCTCCAACGCCGTCGTTTATCATTTGCATTAAGCGTTCAAATGCTCTTATGTTCAAGAATTAATTTGGGAATCTTTAATCGGACATATGACTAGGGATAAGTGGTATTGTAACTCTTGTTTCGTGCGCAAATCTACATGAAATGAAGCAGTTGCAGCTCGGGTGGGAGCTGGAATTCCCAAATAAACTATACTTACGAATAGGCGCCTGGCGCAGCTCGACCACGTCATGATCACACTAAAATACTTCGATGAAGTTGAATATTTAATTCAGATTGTATAATAATTTGAATGAAATGCAAGTGCATACGTTTGTTTTTGCTGTTAAACAATGTAATTTGGAGCAGGTACATTTCTCACTAGACTGCGTTTGTCGTTAGCTAATATGGCGAGTGTTCCCTTCGCTTGCGATAGATGGGCCGGTAGCTGTTACACACCTGACCGTTAAAAAGCCGTTTTCTCGCAGTCACTCGTATGTTACTGACGTGAAAACAATCTCTGAAGTGGGGTAAATGTAAAAACATTTGACCTTCGTCACTGTAGACCTTTTTGTGTTTTTGAAGCGTACACAAACATACATAACATTTTTATATATAAAGAAGATTCTAAAGTTTAATAGAAAAGTTTTAATATCCCAATTTAGAGCATAGGCAACCTCATATCCCATTTTACTGAAGATTTTCAAAGTACATTAAAGTATATTTAATAATTTTAAAAATTTTATACTTTTAAGTTTTACAAAATAGCATTTAAAAAATTGCCTTAATTAATAAATCTAGTCGTTACCAATTTGGTATTTTGGATAACTATATTTACTTTTAACATATTAGATAAGCAATATAGTTTTTCAGTTTGGATAGTAAACTTACTGCTAATGTTTAATATTGAAGTAATTTAACCTTAACAGCATTTTTAATCATACGTTTTCTGATAAATTATTGAAACATATGTTATATATATATATATATATATATATATATATATATATATATATATGATTTCAGATAAAAATTATTTATGCATAACTTTCAAACTAATTTCAAGGGGAAAAAGAACAACTATTACTATTAAAAGACATTTTAGATCATCTTAAATATTCGTGGGAAAATATGATCTATGAATCGCTACACACTGTCGTATGGTTTCTAAAGTCATGCATCCGGTCACTTTGAAGTGATGACGTCATGTTCTATAAAAGATGTAGACGTTTTGCAGAGTTTTTATAGGTGCGCTATAAGATGTTACACTTCTAAAAATTATACGATATTTGTTAATAGGAAATTGAAGAAAAATATTTCTTTTTCTGTTCATACGGTTATAGTAGTTAAAAAGAGGAAATAATACTTGAAAATTCAATGTTTCGTTTTTAGGTGTTGAATTCCCTCTGAAGCTCAATTGGTTTATTACAGATATTTTAACGGTTTATTTCTGCTTAACCGTAAAAAATGTCTTTGGACAAATCAAATGATTCTGATGGCAACATAATGTAGCCTTGTCTTGTTCGTTCTATCAGAGTCCTAAATTCCACTGGTAACGCTAGGAAGTAACGCTAACCATGTCCCGATTAATAAACCCTATTACGCTATGACAGGCGAGGAACTTTATTCCGAAAGTGCTATTGAACATCACACACGAGACATGTAAGCTATGAAGTGACGTGTATCCAATTTAGTCGTAGGTTAATACTTTGTTTAACATGAACAGCATTGTTTTGATTTTATACTCAAAAGCCAATAAACATTTCTTGTAACTTTATAAAGTAAAATAATTTAAATTTTCTGAAATTTGATATTGGCCGTTGGCGAAGAACTAAAAAGTTTCCACAATCTTGGAAATTCGGCAATCTATAAAATCCTATAATTTATTGTACTTTATAATTTAATTTCTTCAGCACAATATATTTAACTAATATAATTTATAATGCACTGGAGAAGCTACATTGCAGCCTATCATGTTCTCTACGTCTTTCATTCTGAAAAGTAATGTCTTCAGTAGAGAGCTGGTGTAACACGAGCGCATAATTCTTCCACTAAACTATGGGAGATTCATATTTCTGTCTTTAATTCAAAAATTCCCAGTCTGACTGAGTTTTATTGAGTGTTCTTAGTGTTTGAGAGGTGTGACAAGGCAAACGTCAGCCTTCCGTATCTATACCATTTGGAGTTTTTTACCTCTACTTTGTATACATATATATATATATATATATATTTATATATTTATATGTTTATCAGGTGTGTGTGTGTGTGTGTGTTGATTGAGGACAATTTGGCTCATATTTATTCATTCCTCCATTGCGGACAATGGGCGTCATATATATATATATATATATATATATATATATATATATATATATATATATATATATATATATTCATTCCTCTCTATATAGGAGCAGAGTTGTCTGCGCTCTTCATTCGCTCTTCAACGGTTGTTGGGTTCACCTCGTCAATGCTAGATGAGATTCTAGCGAAACGTCGGAACTGCAATTTTATGCACTGCAGAATGAACGGATGTGCTCCGGATAGTATATATATATATATATATATATATATATATATATCACGCCAATTAATATGATATTTAATACCTATTAATTATCAATATCGGAGACATGGCATCGGATGTTCGTCAGTTTTTCTCATCTTATCATTCTTCAATTTCGAAATTTATTAATAGTTACCAAATTGATGGAACAAAATTAGAAAAGACTTTAGAGATTTTATATTGAGCCATGGACTCTCAGCCGAACACTATAAAATCACTTTTTTAACTTACCCCTCTTGTAACTGGACTCTGAATAATACCTCTAGCACTGTTCAAGGTCTAATTACATTTACATTTTGTATTATTTCCTAATTTGTATTTCAAATTTATTAATATTTGTTCCTAATTAGAAAAATGAGAACATCTCAGTAGTGTTTAGTTATTTTCATTTTGTCAATTATAAACACTTATACATACTTTTATGTACTTGTAGGCCTATATACATTTCCTTCCAAATACTTACGTTTTAGGTTCTTTAGGGTTTGTACATTTCCTAAAGTCGATTTCTTTCTTTTAGATTATTCTATTTTTAATATATTAATTAAAAGAAATTCAAAACTATTTTATTACTTTCCAACAAAATTGAAATTTTATGTTTGCTTTTTTATTTAGTAGAAGAAATTTAAAATGATCAATTTTGTATAATGTTGTTCACTATGACCATCACTTTAATTATTATTTATCTTCAACAGTCATTGAATAATATAACCCAAATTCAGTTTAAATATTCATCGGCTTTTTGTACAGCGACCATTTTGTAAAGCGACTATGGGCCTTTCCGGTTAAGCTTTCTCGCAGTTATGTTTGGACGTGGAGCATATGTTATTTAGAAACTTGATTTATAAAAATAGGGTTTATGAAGTAAAATACACTGAAAATGGGTCATAATGATCTCCTGAAAAAGTGCTTCGAGCAAAATATTTACACCCTTTGGGCGTAGAGGTATTATAAACAATTTGTTTGTTCACCTTCACTGGCGATTTGTTAGTATAACTACTATGGGTTATGCAAAATACAAAAGAATAATTATACAATTTCGTTTTAGTAGGAGCATAAAATCACGAATAAGAGATATAGGGGAGAATCATGGTATGGTATGGTCCAGGGTATATCTACCATAAGCAAACCCACTCTCTATTGGGATCGTAACAGAAATTTCTATTAGGCCGCATTGTAGAAAGAAGGAGAAGGGAGGTTAAAGGCCAGGCAAAGGTTAAGGATGGGTAGGGGTATTAGATAGTGCTACCCCTAGTATAGGATGGGTAGGCGAAAAACGTAATTATAATCTAAAATTTGGGATTGGGGAATAATATGATAACGCGCGTGCATATCCCTGCTTTACTGACGCAGACGACTTGCACTCAACCGGAGTGATTAAAGATGGCTACACACTAATTGGTAGAAACTTTAGGCTTTGTTATAGTAACACTTTTGATAATGAGAGCTGGTTTAACGTATCAAAACGTCATATACGAATATTTGCCAAAGTGCAAATAAAAACGGAATCTATAAATTTATAATATCAAACATCGATAGGATTAGGATTAAGTTAAGCAAGGATTAGACGTAGTAATTTGAAGTGGATCGTGTCTGCGTTCAATCTTGGAATGCAAATTGTTTCCGTGCAATCCTTATAACAGTTGACACGAGTAATTCACTATTTCCCTCAATGTGTGAGAGTTTGAAAAGGAATGGCTAGGATGTGTTTATCGACAATACATTTTCTGTTATTATATGCTTTTACTGTCAGGCTTCATAGATTAACTCATATCAATGTTAAATAAATTAGTATATGTTGGAGTTATCTTGTTTCTGGAATCATTCAAAGTAAGACGTTTTAAATGAGCTAGGATGTATATACAAATCCTTTCAATTTCTCTTTACGTCAGTTAGGTATTAAAATGCAAGACCTACTTACTACAGCTGAGATATTCCAGGCTTTTTGTAAATGCCGTTATATATTACTGAACTCAAGTTAAGTGAAGAGCTGATTAGAGCTTTCCATTTATTCATATCCTTCCTTAACTGGATCCGATTGAAGTTTCAATTACGCAAAATTTACCCGGATCTACGTCTACCTTAACAAGAGTAGTTTTGACGGTTTACCCGGTTACTTGCACACAGTTCTCCTATAGTCTAATTGAAATTAGAGAGAGATAATTTCTAACGTAACATATTTGTTTAGAGTACGAGACTAAAGAGAGAAGCTAATAACTGCACTGTATGAAGTGAATCGTTATGAAAAGATTTTCTAATTTACAGTTCTTTCCTAATCTTTATAGGAAATAAATTCTATTATGATATTTCTCCTGAAAAAGTACAAATAAAAGATATGGAAGATGTATTCAGTCTAATTGGAATCGTTATATATTTTAATAGGTTTAATTTGCTTGTATTGAGTTTAATGTTAAATAAGCTATTATACTACTTTTAAATAGTTACAACCGTAAATATTTTCTTTATTAATTTTCGTAAAATTCTTTATTATTTAAGAAGTGATTTTTAATGTTTATGTAAATTTTATGTAGATGCAATTTTTAAACAGTAAATAAACCAATAAATATATTTAAGAGAATTTTAAAAATAATATGAATGTATTTTGTCTTGCTATTTCTGTATTGTAACTCTGAACTGTAAATTTTCTAGACTGAAATCTGACAAGCACTGTAAGTTAAATAAAAAAATGAAAACTTTCCCCCATGTTGACGACTCGCTGTCGAGACGCGACTATACTTTATTTTTAATTACTCCGGCCATAAAATGGTCGCGCCGTTAAAACGCATTGTAAAGTTTAGCGGGCAAAGTGCATTTACTCACGTTTCATAATGAGGCCGTATTGCTTGAATCCGTCCCTTGTTCTGCTCGGGCCAGTTGTTCCTTTGGCAAGTAGCCGTTGTTGCCTACAAGGGCATCTAGAAGTTTGACCGAAAATAAACAATTAAACGCCTGATGGTTAATACGCCTCCAGTCACACCTACACTTTGATAAACTGTCACCTCCTATGGTAATTTATTGCTGAATCAAAAAGGTTACGTGTTTCTCGAACACTTCAATATAACCTTACACTTCTATATGGTTGGAAAGTATGCTTTTAATTGAAAACAAATGAAAAACTAACCAATCCAGAATAGCAACAGGCAATTATATTTGGCAATATTGCTTCAGATATCATATCTATTAAAATGTAAAAGCCTGTTATATTCTGTAAACTTCCTCTTTCATATATTGTGTGAATGTTATAACGCAATGCCTAAAGTAGTGCTTATAGACATTATGGTTCCAGACAGATGTAGACTAGCATTTGATAAATACAAAGCCAGGCTTATTAAGCAACAACCAAACGTTTAAACATTGATGAACGCACATTTTGGACTTTTATACGAGGTTTATGGAACTACGAAGAACAGAAACGCAGCCAGATGCTCATACACAGTATTTAAATATACCATAAAAGTGGCAAATTTGAATTGTTTTAGCTCATCAAATATTACAAAACATGCTTATCATATTTCTGGAAGAGGGGAGGAGTTTAGTCCCCGAAAACCCCGAACTCGAAGAGACACAGCTTACGTTGTATCTAATCTTTGATTCATCTGGTATTGGGTTCAAATTCCTTATCTCTTATAGACAATATATATTGTCTGTATATTATTTGTCCAACCTTCACCTACTTTTGTTATTTCTATTCACACAGATTTTTTTATTGCTACAGTTTGTCTTGAACATTAAAAAAATAATATTTGTTTAGCTTATAAGTTGAAATTTAGCCTCGTTTACATTTTTTTAAAGTTTATATTAAACATCTTTTAAAATATTTTTTAAACGTCATATTAACATGAAATAATATTAACACGGGTGTTATAATAAGGCTAAACATTACACCATCTTTTAAGAACAGAGTTGAGGAATGCTTGATAGAATGAGCAGGAGTAATTCTGTTCGGTTCCGAGAAAGGGTTAAAATCATGTCATGGCACGGGAGGGTCGCTATCAACCGGGACCGAGGGAGAGGTCTGCTCATCGAAGCTTTTTTTATCATTATCAATGCATTTTTCTTCTCAAGTTTCCTCTTCTAGAGGGAGTTAGCTATCATCATTATTGTCTATATATTGTTGACGTCAGTTCAAGAAGGTTTGTTCAACATGTTATTCGCACAGTTATTGCAACAACTACTTCCCATGCTACTCCCATATTCCGCAAATTCTAAGTATCGCTTCAACGTAATATTACTTCAATATCACTTCAATAATTACCTGAAATATTCAGTATCTTGTTCTTTTCACTACGTAATCCAAGTACTGCAGTTTTTAAAATTTTATTTCTTAAGCAAACTTTAGCATTTCAAGAATATTTTATAGTATTTGTTTACTTAGAGTAGCATCTTCAGTAATATTTAGGAGCAACGTATACAAGCAACACCTAAGATGTTTAAGATGTAGATGTAGAACAAACGGGCGATTCCTCTTTAATTTTATAACCAGACAGATCTAAGCTATACAAAGACTTGTATACTTCTAGATTTTATATAAAGAACTATACAAAGTCTGGAAGCTCTTATGATCATGAATAATAATAATTTAAATCTCAGTACATTTCTTACGTACTGTCAAAGTGTTTCACCCAGATAGAGAACTCCAAACGATGAAAAAGCTACCCGTATAAGATAAAGTGAATTGAAATGAAAACAATGTAATTTTTTCATGATGTTCTTACGAATCTACTTCGTATGTGTGATTTCTTTCAACATTCAAATATAGAAAACAATTACCTTTTTATTATAACTTTTCAAGTTAATCAAATGCGAAATTTATCATTGTGAACTGTGTTTTTACGAAGAATGCCCTCGAGACCTAGAATCTTCGCTAGAAGAATTTTAGCCTAGAAAATACTCATGTCAAATATTTTATCCCGGAAGGAATGAGAGCAACGAATCAAGAAACAGCGATAGGAGGCATAAATTCTTCTCCTCCAAATCGTTAACGTTGTTTATGCCTATTGTGCAGTCGTAACGGAAGGCTTTGAATCGCTTTAATATTTTTTAAATTTTCGTCTTTTAAACCATCGAGAGAAAAATTAAGTAAACCGAAAATGTAGAAAGCTGTAGAATATATCTTGCCGAAATAGGTTAATAGAATTCAATTGGCTTCATTGTCCATTAACCTGAGGTTTGTAATGAGGTATACAAGAGACTTGAGATGTAGAAGAGGGGAGTTCGCATACTAGTGGAGGTGGAAGGCCAAGCAGCTGTCTATCCCTCTCCCAAATTTAGACACTGTAAGAAACAAGAAATAGTGTATGTGACAGTTTGATACGTATTGCATAGAGGTTCGACCAATACTGAATCAGTGAACCTCCCACCACTTTAAATGTAAGGTCATTGCGCATCAACCGTCCAAGTCTCTTACTCTATCTCGCGACGTATTAGGAAGTAGAAAAAAAAATTATTAAGCATTGAAGAAAACGTAAGCCGATACTTAGCCACACGTAGTACTTTTAGCAAATATTCCTAAATACAATAAGATACAATGCTTGTTGTACTGTTGCAAGTGGTTTAGATATCTCTAGCAAAGACAATGTTTTAGACCAAGGCTAGAATAGTTTTCCTATCGACCGCATAAATGTTAACCGAACTGGTAGAACTGGTACCATAATCCAAAGTCTAAACGTCTAAACAGTTGTGGATTTCAAAATAATTCAAGATTAAAATATTTATAAGAAGTCTGCAAAAACTCGCAAAGTTTTGTACTCTTAGCTTGGACAGTTAACATTAACAGAAGGGCTGTGATAGCTAAATATATTTAAAGGTTTTATAACTGTTGATGTATTATGACTTATAAAATTGTATTTGTTAATTATAACTTACGCTATTGTGGTCTACTTGCTTGTACTTTGTTTACATATTGCCATGAAAGGTGTACTCAATATAATTATCCTTATTAATTGTATCACCCGAATACGATTTATATATTGAGAGTAAAGACACGCCTTTGGTGAGATTGTAACGCAAAAATTATAGAAATATATATACATACATATATATATATATATATATATATATATATGTATATATATATATATATATATATATATATATATATATATATACCTAAAACTAAAATAGAATGAAATGTTTTGCAAGTTTTAAATATATAGTATATTCAAGTTGAATTATTTAAAAAATAATAATAGGTAGTTCCTCAACGAAGTACAGATTGTATATATAATTTACACTACTGGGGTTTTTATTGACAGATTGCAAGAGAAACTGTCTGACTTTCGTGTATGTGTGTGTGTGTATGTGTGTGTGTGTGTGTGTGTGTGTGTGTGTGTGTGTGTGTGTGTGTGTGTGTTTGTGTGTGTGTCTGTGTGTTTGTGTGTGCGTGTGTGTGTGTGCCGCTGTGTGTGTGTGTTGTGTGTGTGTGTGTGTGTGTGTGTGTATATATATGTGTGTGTGTGTGTGTGTGTGTTTGTGTGTGTGTGTGTGTGTCTGTGTGTTTGTGTGTGTGTGTGTTTGTGTGTGTATGTGTCTGTGTGTTTGTGTGTGTGTGTGTGTGTGTGTTGTGTGTGTGTGTGTGTGTTTGTGTGTGTGTTGTGTTGTGTGTGTGTGTGTGTGTGTGTGTGTATATTCTTGTGTATATTATAATTATATATATATATATATATATATATATATATATGTATATATATATATATATATATATATATATATATATATATATATATATATATATATATATATATATATTACACTACTGGTTTTTTCATTGACAGATTGCAAGAGAAACGTCTTATGGTCATATGGAGGAGGTTGAGTTTACTGAAATATGCGCGACACTCTAAGGCGGATTAGAATATACCGAACATTATTATCTAACATATGACGTCATGCAACATCTGCTTTCCCCTTTATTTACAGCCCGTGTTTATATAGCCTATGCAAAAGTAATTTCTCGTACTTCGTATAAATTACTCGATCCAGATAACTATACTTTAGCAGCAGATATACTATTAATTTTAGTAATTTATTGCTTAATAAAACTTAGTAGCAAAATATAAATATTCTAGATTTAAAAGTTATGATAATAAACAATGATTTATTTGTTTATTATAAGTTTATGTTACGATGATTGTGTGAGTTAAGCCATTAGATATAATGGTGTTTATAGCTCATATTAGTAAACATAGAGGAACAGAATAAGCGATTTTAAGATGTTAACACAATATATAATAAAGTCAAAGGAAAAGTATAAAACTAAAGGTTTTGTAAAGAAGTTATGTAATGTTATGTGTTTTGTTGTTTATTTAAAATCTGTAAAACTTGTTTATCTTATTAGGGTTTCACTAACAATAAAAATTTAATGAAATTTTAATTATTTCCTTTATTTTATTTGTAACAATTTATTATAACATGTATAGGCTACAGTCATATAATTTAAATTTAAAATTGACATTTAATTTTAAACATATTCTTTGGCATAATAAGTTTACACTTTTCATCCTCACAACACTCGCAATGTTTTTGATAACTTATAATCTTAGCTTTCTGTTTCGATATTATAGCTTCATAGTAGCGCCCGTATTCTAAAACTGGTCAAGTTTTGTTTTATCGGTTTATCCTTGTTTAATTCTGAGTTAATAGTGAATTGTAATTAATTTCTTCGTTTACTGGTCCAGACTATACTAAGCGGAAGCGTGGGCTTTCTTTTGGTCACATATTTTGTATTGTTTTTTTTTTTAGGCGATGTTAGTTTGTTGCATTTTACACCGTAGAACACCAATACAATATTATTTATTTAACTATGAATATTGAGTTATTTGTATAAATTATTACTATTGATAAAAGTAAAAAAAATTGACATGAAACTATAAAGTGAGTAAACATTGATGTAAATAGAGTTTTATACTTTTAGAAATAAACTGATTGATTTTAATATAAGAGTACTTTGCCAGTAACATTAAATATTATAATAAAGAACATAAAACCCCCTTAAAAATCGATAAAGATTTACTACCCTTATGTACATTTTGGTTATAACTCAGAGACAACGATAAACTAATTCCGAAAAGTAACCGAATTGTACATAAAGGGTTAATAAAACATTATTGTAGCTAGAGGGTGTTTCGTGTTTTAAGTTATAAACTCACCTCAGTTCTAAGATAATGACTAAATATGGTAATAGATTATTAATATATTAGTAATCAAAGGATGTTTTTGTTACTTGTAAGATAGATCTGAGCATCCTCACCGTACGGTTGTTGGAACTGTTGCGAGACGTTGCGAAACCTTGCTAATTAAATATTATAAAATCGATTTGACCCTGAAGAGTTAGCGTTTCGTCTTAAAGTATCATCACTAATACATAAAACTAGCGCGGCCGGTTTTTAACTTTGTTGCCACAATCAATTACTTCAGTTTATGAAACAAAATTGCACTATTTTTATGACGTATAGTCTTCGGCAATTAAAATAGACCTTTATGAAGTTGATGGGTATAATTGTTTTCTGAATAGAAACATACCTTTAATTACATAAATTTACATTCTTGGCGAAAGTCCTGAGTATTTACTCTATCATACAGAATATATAAATATCTTAGTTTAGTTTGATATTCTTATTTTGTAATAATAGATATTTGTTTATTTAAAAAAAGAAAATAAGGTAAGGGATGAATTAATATTATGTGCACACACATTTACCAGTATGAACTAGAAAATCAAAGAAATATTAGCAAAATTAAAACTTCAAAATTAGTTTATTTTTAAATAGTTACGTTTAAGGATAGTTTTTGATATACTGATGATTTTATATTGTAAATCAATTAGTTATATGACTCACAAATTTAATATTTTGAAGATTTTATACTTAAATTACAAATCGTTATAAAAAAATGTTTAAAAAATACAAAAATGTGTATTTTGAGCAAAATGTAGACTGCATGAAGTTATTATTAATACTTATTAGCTTTAGATGTTACCAAAACTAATAATAACAAACTAATGACGATGGAAATGGACTATTTACGACATAGTTGTGGTAAATAGACACTTGAAAGGATCAGAAATGAGAAAAATTAAAACGAAATGGAAATGGATAAAACTAAAAATGAGGAGTTAGAAAGAAGGCGATTAGCATGGTTTAGGCATGTAAACAGGATGGTAGAAGAAAGGAGGCCTCGAAAATTACTAGAGTGGTTTCCTCCTGAGAAAAGAAAGAGAGGACAGCCAAGAAGAGGTTGGCGTAATGGCACCAATGAAGCAATGACTGCAAGGAACGTAGGAAAGGAATATAGGTATGACAGAAGAAATTGGAAATTGGGGACAGAGAGAAGGTGACATTTGTAATAGATCCGTTATATATAAACTAATTGCAAGTGTTAACATTCAAAACAATTTTTTCTTGAATTTATACAACATTAGTAGTTTAAAGAGTAAATAGTAAATTGATCACTAAAAACATTCTTTTAGTGCAAGATAAACTCATCATCCACGTCATTATCAATATTATTACCTTAACATTATCACTACGAGCCCATACTCACTGGAAATATGAGCTAAGACAGCTTTTAAAATATTGTTGTTATTAAATTATCTCCAAAGATCAGGGGAGTTTTTGCAGTAGTAACACCAAGGTTATTACGGCTTACATACAAGCAAGGTTGGATACACTGTTCTAAAATCCTTTACACTTTTATAAAATAATGTCTGTTTAAAGTAAGACGTCTGACATAACAGCGACGGTTAAAATAAAACTTTAGCCTACCTAGAGGTATGACGTAGACAGAAATACCCTGAGTGAGGTGACTGACATTCCGAAAAATGGAAGCTAATTCACACTCTATAGGAAAAATATTAAACATTAAATATTAGTTTTTCACGCTTAAAATTAGTCACAAACTGACAAAATATGTTAATAATATTTACTGTCAATTTAAAAGGCTCATTTAAATTCCACATTTATAGAGTAGAAAACTCAACGATAAAATATACTATTTACTACATTTCACCTAGTAAACAATGTACAATGAAGGTAGTTTTTATTTATGGAATCAGATTAAGGGATTGCAACAAAAGCAAAGTATTAAACTTAAAATTATAGTTTTTATAAATTATAATTCTAAAGCAAATATATACAGAGGTCTTCTAGAATTTGAAATTACGTCAAGAGCTTCAATCTCTGTTGCAGTGATTCTTTAATGAATATAAGCAATAGCTCGTCATTATAAACTCTCTTCAGAGGTTTTATTACTCAAACATGCAATCATCATCTTGATGTTGTTACGGGAGATACTTGATATTGTTTTTCGGAAGTTGTATACGTATGATTATTATCAGCTCTAAAGTTACTGACAATGGAAAGTATCTTGAAGGTATAACATTTGTATTCTGTGTGAGAATTTGAAATTATTATGAAATTTGTTACAAAACACAGGCCAACTTAATCATTTTAAAAACCTTTAAATAGGGCAAATGTTTAAACCTTTAAAAACCTTCTAACAGGGCAAATGTTTAAACCTTTAAAAACCTTCTAACAGGGCAAATGTTTAAACCTTTAAAAACCTTCTAACAGGGCAAATGTTTAAACCTTTAAAATCCTTCAAACAGGGCAAATTGTTAAACCTTTAAAAACCTTTCAACAGGGCAAATGTTTAAACCTTTAATAACCTTCAATCAGGGCAAATGTTTAAACCTTTAAAAATCTTCAAACAGGGCAAATGTTTAAACCTATAAAAACCTTCTAACAGGCAAATGTTTAAACCTTTAAAAACCTTCCAACAGGGCAAATGTTTAAACCTTTAAAAACCTTAAAACAGGGCAAATGCTTAAACCTTTAAAAACCTTCAAACAGGGCAAATGTTTAAACCTTTAAAAACCTTCAAACAGGGCAAATGTTTAAAGTTTTAAAGAAATAAAAATAAACCTTATAATCTTTTTGTGAATGGATTTATTCTCTAGATGCGGTTCTCCTCCGACGTACAACCTTTGCTAAAATATTTACCAAATTCACTACGTGCATCGATAAATTATTCCACAGCACGTTTCCCATAAATTTACTTATGCTATAAGTTCGGCTAAGCGTTACTTTCTTATTACGTTCTATTGTTAAAGTTTTATCATGGACAACAAAATTCACCAGAATATTTTTATTTACGGTTATTTTACTAAATTTGTTACAGTGTAGTGTTGCGCAAAATATCCTGAATCAGAGAAAGTTAGAAACTTCTTGAAAAATATTTTGGATAACAATATGCCATTTAATATAGAGCTACATACTAAACAATTAAAAAACTGATATTCCAATACCATTTGTCACTATCTTCTCTGAAGGGACTTTTGTCTTTCCTTGTTTCGTCATCACATTTCTTCTCCAAGACTTCAAATCTTTCTTACTTCTTTCGTAGCATAAATACTCAAAACGTTTTTATAAAGCGTAATATCTATTCTTAAGACAATATTTAATCAGATCTGAGTAAGAATTTGAAATTATTAAATGCAGTTTTAATTCGGAAAGTTTATTTTACTGTTTCTGTTTTAAGTTTTTATTAATGAATGTAAAAACTAAATATAAAAAATTTATAAAGGAAAAACGTTTTGTTGAAATGAAATGCTAATTTATCATTTCGAACATTTTATTAACAAAGTTAGAGGAATGGTTTAAAACGTAAAAGCCTACTTTTACCTTTAAAGTGGTGGGATAAAGTAAGAGACTAGGCTAGCCGATGGTCAGTGGCCTACTTGACATTGGTAGTCTCGCTGACACAGGCGACCATCACTGCATACGTACCGGTCCTCCACAACCACTGTATTGTACCCCAAGGAGAGAGTGCAGACAGCTGCCTGGCCTTCCAACTCCACTAGTCACCGATCTCCCCTCGTCTGCATTTTACTTTATCTCGTGTTATATTTAAACAATGAATGTTGTAGCATCACGTCTAAAGATGGTAACATTTTTTTAAAAAATATGCACAGGTCATTTAAATATACGTTTGTTTGTAATTTTGGTGTGTAGTTTATTTTCCCATATTCATTACATATGTCGCCAGTGTATTTAGCTTCTTGTCAAGACTCTTGGCTTAGGTTTATTCTCAAGTTTAATAGTTCATAAACCAAAATTACCTGTTATCTTATACACTTCAACATATATTAATATGCATGATCTTGCCTAAGCAAAAAAATATTTATTCTTGTTTAAAACGCAAGTGTTACTATTTCGTTTTATTTAAACACAGTTCCAAATTTTTTTGTTTGAAATTTTTATAGAAATAAAGTTTTTGACCAAGGAAACCGGTGCTGAGGATATAAGCGTAAAGTATAGGTAAACCTAAAGAAAACGTTCACAAAATTATCTTCAAAATATTTATTTTAACATAAAAATTAATATGTACAAACGGAATTTATATCTATTAAAACTATAATACACTAACATAATCTTAAATACAAAATAAATTTATAATAACATTTACATAAATATCATTATTATGTATAATTATATTGTCTCAGAATTTATTTGAGCATCGTTTGTTCCCAAATAATGTATAAACAGCAACAATATGCTTGTTTTTATATAAAGAATAAATAAGACCCAATTGGCTGTTAATATATAAAATTAGTAAGTGGTTAATATAGGTTGTCTTTTTGTCAAAACAGAAGCGCCTTGTTAGGTAACGTTAGGTTTTGAAGTTTAAAGATTCGGGAGAACAAATAGGTAAAATTATTTGTTTAAAAAGTTATTGTCTAGATTTTGTTTTATTTATGAATATGTTTTAAAAGATGTTTCGACACATAAATTTACTGATAAAAAGACAAATATAATATTAAAAATAATTACCACTTGAAAATAAAAATTACTTAAATTCTTAATTTAAATATTAAAAATCTCAAAAGGTAAACATGGTTCTAGTTTTTTTTTAAAAACATAGTTTTAACAGTAAATACAGAGGAAATCATTTACAAGTTTTAATAAAATATGCAGAAAACTAGAACAGAATTTCGTTCTACGAAAAACGTCTTAAATGAAGTAAACAAACAATAACAACATACAAAAATATTATTCACATATTTATATAAAAATCCTAAAGTATATTTTAATATTTTATATTTATTAACAATAAGTACACGATCAGATTCAAGTGGAAGATACACTTATCAGTCTTTTCATTGAATAAGGCAAATACATTAAGTACAGTATAACTTCTCTATAATAAGAAAATACCGGCACACTTGGTTAGAAACAAAGAAACTGTCGAAAATGTAACTTACAAACGTTAGTTTGAGGATCGGCCGCTAGAGGAGTGGCAAGATGTTTTGTACGGTCTCGGCGTTTGTTGTATTACATTTAAATTTTAATAAGGCACTTCTGATTTATTTTTGGGGCTGTTAAAATTTGGTGGAATTGGGAATGTGAAAGTAAATGTCTTTAAATATATATATATATATATATCCAGGAGTAAAGAAATATCTGCAAGAAGGACTGTTACGAGTATTATATTTAAAGCTGGCGGGAGTATTGAGCATGGGATTAAAAGGGTAGTTTAGTTTTGAAGGATGTCAGTAAATAATAAATATTATGACAGTATACTGAGAAGAATCATTCAATATGATCGATCAAATTTGCTAAACTAAACGCTACATTGGGAAAACAATTTATGCTCAGGTACAAATTCGAAATAAACAAAATCGCTTAAACGAAAGTTTAAGCAAAATGGGCTTTGCTTTTTGTTTTAAGGAAAATGAATTTTATGTCTGTTTTTCGAGAAATTGATTTATCACTTAGGTTAATTTATGTAATTTGAAAAAAATATATATATATTTAATAATAAATATATAAATAATAACACAAAATTTAAGTCTTTCACAACTAAATTTAGAAGTAAATAATTCATGTAAGTGTCGAAATTTAACTTTTAGTTCAAGGAAAAACCTTTACAATATTTCATAAAAGGGAGGAAGTTTAATTCTCGGGAACTGGATCAATCATTTGATTAGGTAAAAAGACAAATTTTAGGCATTTTGACTAAGTAAAAAGAGTCGTTACTCTTAAGTCGTAACGTTTCATCGTTACTAGAAAAACAGGAACTGGTTTGAACTACATTATAGTACTTTCGGGAAAATTAAACAAAAATATGTTAATTTTACACAGAATTAATATAAAGTTTAAAAATTTCAACCCCGTAAGTATTTAGCGGTGAAACTGAATTTGTAAAACAGTTTGTGTAGATCTGTAGCCTATAAAGAGATACAAAGTACAAGTAGTTAACCATTTAACAGTCATTTCCGTTCACTTTTACACTTATATTTACAATGTATATTATGTAAAAATATAATAAACATATAATATCAAATCGCTTTTAAGAGATCAACATTGTTTAAGTACACTTAGTTATATACCGTTGATACTTAATGCTAGTTACACTAATGTTCTAGAAAGCCGGTGACATAGACACAGTCTTCGTGCCAGTGGAAGCTACCGTAGTAAATAGTATCAGGCGTATAGGTGGCCAAATTTAAAGTCTACTATTTAACAATCGATTTGTTGGAATTTAAATATATTGAGAATTTTGTTTTGTATTAATAACAATTTACTCTTTTTAAAGACAACATTCTGTTAACTGTAACTTTGTTGCTTCATTCTATGTTGATGTTTTAAATTTCCTATAGAATTGTATTTCTTAGAGTAAATAAATTTATATATTTTCAACTGTAACGGAAAGTATTTATACACGTCAAAAGTAATAAAGACAACCATTTCGATTGGCTCTAAAATTACAGAATTTCCCCAGCGCATAAGATTTATTTGTAATATTGGTTAGAAAAAAGATATGCTCTCAAGGAATCAATCCATGCTGCAAAGAAATCGGATATTCAGTGCCAATAAGACGTATTGTAATTCTAGAAAAGAAATTAGACGTAACAATTGCAATGTAGACGCTTAAAATAATTATAAATACTATTTTAAATTTAAGAAGATAGATTTTTAACTTCACCTTAGCGTCGGTTTAGTAATCATATTAGTGGGAAATATTAGGCATCGTCTGGGAAAAATATAGAATAAATTTTTAATAATAAATTAATATGTTAAAGCTTAATGCACCAGACAATTATAGCATTGGTACTTTAAAATAAAAGCTCTTCAAAATGTACCAGTGTACCTCGACTAAATATTGTTCTAATTGTAAAAATTATTGAAAAGCGGAAACAAATTTTTATATTGATAGTCTATCTCATAAAAAAATCACAGGTATAAAAATATTTTAGTTGCATTTTCTGGCCGTCGTAACACTGACGAAAATTTCGTTTCTACTGTTTTGAGTTTTTAATTAAAATCATTATGAGATTTTGAGTTGTTGGCCATTTCGTATCTGTGAGCAAGAGATTCTCAAGCAAAATTTCGGAAATAAAACTTTTTTTTAAAACGAGAAATTTTATAAATGAATGAACTGTATAGATTTTATGCAGTTCTTGAACTCTGTAATTCTAGATAAATATTTCACACTTTCTATTTTTCATAAGATTTATTCATTTCGCACAGCCTATAGGGACATTTATAACTCATAGAGACATCGTCTATAGGAAGTGTTTTTAGCAATAAACTCGTGTGTAAGTATTTGTTTTAATACGAAGACATGTTCAGTCATAACCAATGTATAACATAAATTTACACATACGTGTTAGTTTTTACAATATTTGATATGGTTCATTTTATTTTTCAAAATGACCTTGTTTAATATAAAGATTCAGACTTGAGTTTTCAGAAATCAGAAGTTTTCTTGAAACGTTTGAATACAGCATCGAGTTACACGAAAAACAATAATTTTAAAATCGTTCCTAATCAGTGTTTACGATTAATTCAGTCCTTTTTCAGAGGAAATTTTCTAATTTTTATTACTTACATGAGGCACTATTTACATATCTTCCTATATACAAATTATGCTAACATTCTCAGCTACTATAGCAAGTCTTTCTCACGTCCGCCAAGATCACGCTAAAGTCTTCATCGGTTTTACTGGGCTGTTGTTGCGGTGGCTGTATCGGCTGCTGGTCGTGGTTGAAATGGTCTTCCAGACCGGTCACGATGTACGGGTGCTGCTGGTTCAGCAACAGCTCTGACTTGATGGCGTTGTTCAGGAACAGCTGTTGATTGTTGTCTATGACCGGAGGGTAGCCATGGTAGCCATACTGCTGAAGCTGTTGTTGGTAGTTGTGGTTAGAATCCAGGTGGTGCAGGTGGTCGACATCGGGCTGCATTGTAGAGTACTTGAGGTACTTGTCGAACTCGTGGCTCTCGACGCCGGCCTCTTCCTCCAGAGTACGAGACGAAGAGTCGCCCAAGTCGTAGCCGATGCTGGTGGAGGCAGTCGGCGGTAGAGATTGGTAGTTGATGCGCCGTTGGTGCGCTGACGGCGAGTGTTGATCTGACATTAGATTCCCTGGAATAAAAAAAATTAAATAATTAATAAATAAACCACATTAATAGTTTTTTTTTTTTTATTATTGCTTACTTTGGCAATTCCATACTTTGCCCCTTACAATATGTAATATTCAAGAAAGATGATGTGGCCAGTAATACGCATTAAAAGCCCATTATTAAACCAAAATTTTTATTAGGTAGATTAGTAATTTTCATAGGATGAGTCAATTTAGGCGCTGAAAAGGCATAAAAATATCTTTGTAGTTACCCCCAACACCTCTCAGAAGCTTTACAACAAATATACTTCTTAAAAATAGATTGTTGTTGTAAAGCAGTAAATCAAGTATCTGGGCAAAGACAGAACTAAATACGAATGCATAGTGCTGACCAAGTGACCATGCACTTGGCCTTGAGAGATCCCACTAGACTACTCATGTAGTTCCACTTCTTAAAACATATTACATGTTCAAAATGTTCTATATATCATCAGCTTCTGCATCCGATATTTGTACACATACTTCTTGTTATTTCATAACGAAACTAATTTATCGTCGAATGTATCTAATATCGACCGTCTCATGCAAGTCAGTATTTTAACAGTCCTTTTTATGTTTTGTGGAATGTATTTATACTGAAACTATACCTCCCGTCTCGCTTACTGCGATCTTTCAAGTCCAAGTGGTGCGCACTATGGTCAAATGAAAATTACAGTTATTTGGAAGTTACCAATGGGAATATAGTCGCTCCAATTACAGGAAATAAATTCTGAGGAGGAAAGAATCCAGTGACACGTGCACAAAGAAACATGGCAACGCTGTCACCCGCCAGTTCCTATTGAGCGGGTATCTGATTAGCCTATGTGATGAAAATTCACCAGTTCCTGTTCAGACGATAGCAAGGACTATAAATATCGTCTCTCATTAACATTGGCTGGCAATGGTTACCTAAATTTAATCTATTATGTCACTGTTACATTATAGGAGGTTTGAAAGTATTACTGTCATACATAGGAATGAAAGAGTTATGAAAGTATTACTGTCATAGATAGGAATGAAAGAGTTATGAAAGTATTACTGTCATAGATAGGAATGAAAGAGTTATGAAAGTATTACTGTCATAGATAGGAATGAAAGAGTTATGAAAGTATTACTGTCATACATAGGAATGAAAGAGTTATGAAAGTATTACTGTCATAGATAGGAATGAAAGAGTTATGAAAGTATTACTGTCATACATAGGAATGAAAGAGTTATGCAAACGTACCACAAAGAATTTAATAAAATAATCAAGTTAGCAAAGGGCTAAACATGTCTGGAAAATTTCTCAAAGACTAGACTAACTGAAACCAGGATCTCCACAACAGATAATGTATTCACATGTGTTTTATTTGATAGAATGGGATAGCGAATAGTTGTTGAAATTGGTCGAGTGGAAACAAGCAATTAACACAACTTTATCCTTTCTTGAGTTTTGAGATAGCAGATAAACACTTTTCTTCGCACAGTTTGAGAGAAAACCGTTTAGGTACGGGACCCTGCCCTGCCTTAGTTCCCCTTTATTCCCAATATCAGGCAATCCTTACTTCTTTTCCTCGGTGTTACCTAATTCTACGTACTCTTCCTTATCCTTCTTCTTAATAGGGAGTGTAACGAGTAGACAGTTCTTTGTGGCTCCCATAGAGAATAGGTTTACTACAGGTGCGTGATCATGCCATTGTAGCTCCCATACATAGTGTACTAGGGGGTTTTATGTTCATATAATAACCCTGTCTATATTCAATATTCTTGCCTTCCCTTTCCTTTCCTTCATACAAAAGACATTGGGTCTTTTCCCCTCACTTTCCTCTACTTACTAACAGGGCTCATGCTAGATCTGTTAGCCTGTAGACAATAGTAATTGAATTTTTATAAGACGTTGATAAGGTAAATCAAACGTCACTAGGCGCATATAGGTCACTAAACGTATATAAGAAAATAAAATTTAAGACGAATTTTACCAATATAGAATTTGAAAGTTTGAGAACAGATTTGAACTCGCTGTTGAGGAGTTAATTTTGAATTATAATATTCCCTTCGAGTTATAATATTTGCGATAATTTAATAGTTTAATTTACAGTTAACCATAATCTCCTTCCCCGCCCAGTATATTACTGTTATAAGTTTAACGACTCTTACTTTTTTCCCTATTTGAAAATGACAAACCTACCTTAAGGAGTCACTAATTCGCCGGTTAAAGAAGCAATACTGATTTAAATTTGGGTTGTAACTCGCCAATAACCACCTTCATACACTATTTAGAAGTGAACATTAAAACTTATATAATGAATGATGATTTATAGATATTAGGATTTTAATGTATACATATACAATCGCTATGTAAAACTGTGATATATTTTGTCTAAAAATATTATAAGCCATAGGTAATAATATTAAACAGACCAGGCTATGTCGTATTGTTTACGTGTAAATTGATCGACGTCTGACAAAATATTTCATCGTACCTTGCATAAGTTCACGCCAATTAACCTCGCATCGAGTTCACTAATAAATAATGTTACGCGATTTGACCGTGAGAGTGTGCGGCTGTCACTGCGCTACGGGTGTTTAAGGTTTGTATCAGACGCAACAGCGTCACGTGTTTTTGATTAAATATTTACGTAACCTTATTTAACCTAGTTACAGCGTTGCGTTGGTATGGCGAAAAGGTTAAATAAATTGTTTTTGCTTTGTAAGTCGAGTAATATGGAAATAGTTTTAAAATATATCTCTATACTGAAAATTTAATGAATGAATTTATTTATTACTAAGATTATGGATACTATGTTCTTTCTACCAAAACATCATTACCAGATATTGCCATTTTCCTGCACTTATAATCGTGACTCTTCAGTCGCATCGATTCAACAGTCCTATATGGTAATAATTTATCATAAAGAGGATCCCTATTTTCTTTATTTCGTGCCTACAATCTCCTAAGAATCTTTTCCATTCTTCCATTTTGCAGAAACGTATTCGACACCTACCTTATAAAATACGAGGCAAAAGACAAAAAAAGTGGTGTAAACAATAGACACGTCCTTATGTGACCGATAGAAAGGTACAGCGTCTTCAAGTAGAGGACTCTATACGCTTTGCCACAGGATTCTATCTTGTATCTTATACCAGAGGATTACATATTTTTACTTTAATCCTATCCAGGTTCTTTGAATTTTTACTGTTACGTAAAGTAAATAGATTTTATGATGTTTTTTACCATCTCAGGAAAATTGGTTGGAATATTTAAAATTTTTGGGTAACGGGTTGCACATTGTTACATTTTTTCTTTACCTCAGGTTGAGAGCAAGTTTACTTCAGGTAAGCTATCCTGCCCATGGTATTCCATGATTTCCCCCCTTTTCATTACCAATATCAGTAGGGCTTTGCTCTTTACTTAATCCTAACCTAATTCGACTCTTCTCCCTAAAAGGAGGGTGACTCGTAACCTCATTTTAATCTCGACAAAGTCAAGTATAATTAAATTACGTGACCTCGAACAACTGATGAACGTTTCTTCTTTGAATCTCATAGGGGTTTAATCTATAGACATTTTTTAGATTAATGTCCCTACTTTAATACTAAATATCGTGAAATATTTCTCTATCCTGCACAAGCGATAGTAGTTATTTTGGGCAATTGCTTTAAAAATATCGAAATGTTTTTAATGTTGTTTTAATTTACAAATTAAAAATTCAGTCCAACATTCCTTCCAAAGATTTAGGCTCAGTCAGAGATAGCCTTTACCCAGGAAATAAATACTTTGTCAGAGTACCAATTAGATGTGTTTAATTGCATGAATATAGTTTTTAATTTTTTTTGAAAAAATGTCGACCCCAAACCGGAAGAACACGAGTGGTTGGCATACTGATCCACGGGGGCGTGTCCAACAAGTCACGAACCAATCAGGGGCCTGCAAGTCACGATTTGCGCTCTCACTCGCTCATATTACATTTTTCTGATAATATGCTTTATATAAAGTCAATCTGAGGCAACGTCGAAGAACTGATTTGAACATTTCCGTTTTGCAGATTAAATCGGCGCGCCCGATTGGAGTGTACTCCGATGTGGGGAATCTAATTTGTCGACTAATATTCGTTGGTAAACTTAAATTCAAATAATTTGCAATTTCTTATAAGCTAACTTTTAGTCACAGAGCCATTTGGTAAATCCTTGCCATTAAAAGTTTCGAATTTACGATAAATTGTTATCTGAACATGGAAGAGACGACATGATTGTGCAATGATTACCTCACGATCTGCGCCACGATAGACAACTTTTCTCACTGCCACATAGCGTTTGGAATTAGTGTTAAGTTCCATATTCAGTAAATACCGTTGGAAAGGTTAAAATATATGAATTTATCTCAGTAGTTTATAAATATATCAGCCGCTCCTGTTTACTGTATTTTTCATTTACTGGTTTTTTCTTCTACCTTATGAAAAACATTTATTTATACAATCATGGTTATTTAAAATACATAGTTATAATTTGTTTTATACATTTTCATAGCACCACAATCCTTCTATTATCTTCCATAATTTCACCCTATTCGCAGACCTACTGAATTGTTATTTTCGTTTCTCACCACTACCTAATCCTCTTCAACCATATCCTCTTCTATATTCTTACTCCTAAAAGGAGGAGTAACCGGTTATGTACTCTTTTTGACCCCGATAGAGAAGAGGTCTGCTTAAGGAGCACTATCCTGTACACGTGTTGCAATATTTCCTTTATACCTTGCACTATGGAATTTTATGTTGCTACCTTAGTCTTACCTATATTCATAATCCTTTCATATCCTTCGAGGCGAAAATAGTCATACTTGTTGATAACCTTGAAACTTCAATAGAAGTATGTGCTTCATCCTTGTATAGTCAACATCTCTCCAGGTAGTGTTTTGTCCATAGATTCCAAATAAATATTCACTATTTTTTGGCTTAATATGATAAACTCCAGCCATCTTTCTCCCATGACAAATAGACGCTACCTTCTCGACTCTACCTTCCAATATAGTAGGCTACTATCTTTGCTAAATACTTTTTTAATTTTACAAAGTTGTAATCTTTGTTATTAGAACAAGATTACTGTATTTAGAATTTGCTATAAACTATTAAAAGCTAAATCTTTACTTACTTGATACGTAACAGTATTTCCAAATTAAATTTTTGCACACTTGTTGGTAGTTTTTGTGGGGAAATATTTAATTATGTTTCAAATATTCATAACCTATCGATATAACAATGCAAAGGGGATTTATTAAAAAATAGCAGAGTACCCGTCCTTCGTACATTTCTTGACTTGTCTTTCTTGAGAAGACTCCCTTCCTCGCAGAGATGACATTGCCTAAGCAGAACGTTGTGGCAGGTCACTCTTTTTCCTTTCAAGCATTTTACTTATTTGATTCCAGCATATATATTTTCAATATGTGAAAAGAATTCAATTTACTAAAATTTAAACCCAATAAATATATCAAACTATAGACTTACCGAATATTGTATTGAAAAAAAAAAACAAGGGAAGGAATAACTTCTGTTTGCAACATGACATTTGTAGAGTATAACTGACCTTGAAAGATGAATAACAACAAACATTTACTATCAGCTATTTAAATGTGTTTAAAAGTAACTTTTATAGGGGATGCCAAGTATATAATGGAGTATAGATAACTGAATGTTAAGGAAAATTTCAAGGCCAGTAGGACGGTGCTCTGATGGATTTTCTACATAAAAATAGCCCTATGTATTAACCAGGAACCCTAAGATTGTCCATGTAAAATTTCAGTTCAGCGAGTCAAGTAGTTTTTAGGCGATTGAGTAACACACACACACACACACACACACACACACACACACACACACACACACACACACACACACACACACACACACACACACACACACACACACACACACACACACACACACACACACACACACACACACACACACACACACACACACACACACACACACACACACACACACACACACACACACACACACACACACACTACTGCTACTACCACTAGATTTTTATATAATAGTATAGATTAGTTTATGTGTGATAATGAAACTTGCTGTATATATATTTTTATAGATATTACAACTTAACACCCCATGTCTTATAGAGTTACGTAGAGGTAGAAACATTTCCCTGACTAACAGTTTTACTTTATGTAATTGACACGGTTACATTGCGTACAAGTGGTATTATTACGTTCTATAATTTTCTTCATTTTGTTCTTCAACCTTTACTACATAAAACAAATGCTTATTTTATAAAGAGCTAGAAATAATGAGTTAGTGCACCTATATGCAACACTTGCAGGTAGTTTTATAAAACTTTAATTAATACGTTTCCCTTTAATTAAAAAAAACTATATTGCCTATAGGCTAAATATGATGTATGTGTAAATAACACTTGAAATCCAGATTAAAGATAGTTTTTTTAATAACTAACGACGGCATCGTATTTTATATGTTCTAATACACTATGATTATAATTCTTTTATGTGTTTTTCCTTAAACGGTTTTTATGAATTCTATTCTGTTTACAGTTTTATGGTATTGTATTTAGTTCATGGTATAACACGTGCAGGGCAGTACTTCGTTTCCATCGGAATAGCAATTATATTCTTCATGTACATCCCTTTGTGACAAGAAGAATAAGGAACGACTCGAAGAATTAGGAGTAAGAGACATAACAATCTGCTGGTACTGGGAGTACCACGGTATTTGGACAGGGTTGCTTACATGAAGAAGACTCCCAATCTCTGATTATTATTGAATCTGTTACAGTATTTTAATCCCAAGTATACATGATTGAGGATATCGTTTAAAACCTGATCAATGTTGAGCAAAACTTAAAATTTGTGTTTGATATAATTTTTCAAAGTGACAAAAACGAATTTTTTTAGGCTCTCAACAATTACAGACGGTTTTAAACAATAGGAAAACTTGAAAATAATAGACTATACAAAATGATCAACGAAGAAAGTCTAAATTATAACAGAATTTTCACTATGCAGAACTACATTTTTAGATTCGTTAATAAGTATCGATTGTGAAATTTATTGCCGATTTATTGGGTTTACAAAATTAATTACCGAGATGTGTAACCTGGACCCTGCGTAATTAAGAAATCCCGAACCAGTTTGTAGACAGACGCAGAACGCAACGTCACGCTTCGCTCGAGTTTCTCTTTGCATTCTTTCGGATGCGAGACCCGATACAGAAATTAGTTGGACCGATTAAATAGATCAAAGTCAAGAAAAGTGTTTTGTTTTAAAAGCACACGGCGTTTATCGATCGGTCTACCGCCTTTGTACGAAAGGTTAACATTCTCGTTTAGTTAAACATTCCCCCCCCTTGTAGTCAAGCAAATACGATTCTATAATTAAAAAAGCTTTTAATATTTAAATTTAAGAAAACAACTATTAGTTATTATTGATTTCTACTATTACTATTTATTACTGGCGGTTATTTACTATTAATTCCTTTTTTTTAACAATATTAAAAAACTGGCAAATTTTGAACGTTTATTGAAAATGTGAACATGTGTCACTGTGTCAAAGTGAATATTTTGATACACCCCAAAGATTAGTAATGGCTATATAACTTTGAAAAATGCATTAAAGTGCATTTTAAACTGTGGAGTTATAATAACATAATTGATACCCTTTTTCATACCAGCGATTTTGTCAACTGCCTGTATGAGTCATTCGGTCTTAGAGGAAAGTAATATAGGAGCTTCATTCCTAGTTTTCATCCTTCGTCCTTTATCATAAAGGGTGAGTTAACCTGGAGGGTGAAAAATCACCTGAAGAGTCCTTGGCGCTACTGGCGATTAAACGTAAAACCTATTAGACAGTCAGAGTGTAGCGGCTTTCAATAAAATCGAAAATCCAAGGCTAACAATCGGAACTGAAAAAACTAAACACTTGAAATATCGAGGTACTTAGAGAGCTTGTTTTTCAAAAGATATCAAAATTTACAAATTTACTTGTGTTGCCAAAAGATAAGAATATTTACATAATCGACGTTGTAATTCTTTGACAAATAAAGTCACAAATAAGCTTACAAAAATAGAGCAGATGAGGTGTAACTTCAGTGTAGAAAGAGTTTACCCACTGATATAGTCATGGCAACCATATAATAATAGAATCATATCCAACAATGAGGATTAGACCCACTGGAGATGTCAACGTCATGGAGATGGTCATAACAAAATTTACATAAGGTTCTAGTTTATTTAATAAATACGTATACTGTAATGTTTTTGGTTTTTTATTTGTGTTAATTTACTCGTAGATACGAATATTATAATTTTTCTCTTTACACGTCAATCTGGAAAAATGATTTATTGAATTATTTAGAACAATGCCTAAGGTGGTAGTCGAGAATGGGTTGTAGTAAATAATGAAAAAAACGTAAAATATTCAAATCAAACATAAAGTATAAAGAGAACCAAACGAGTAGAGGTGTAAGACAGCAACACTTAAATACAAAACAGCCCTTGAGATTATGTATGGAAACACGTATTGAAACAACTAAAAATACTTGAGAATATTTCATAAAAAAATTAAAATACCCCACCAATATTATAAAAATATTGAAATATCATCTGAAATAGTTTCGTTGACTTTATTGGTAATGTTTAAATAACGATACGTGAAAGGATGGTGCTCTGGAATAGAAGTAAATTTAGGGTAACCAGCTTCCCGTGCTCTTGCAATAATATGGTTCTTATGGTAGGTCTATATGTAACCATTACTTTCTGAGTTCTTGTTTTATCTTTGCCTTTTACGAGCGTTTAATGTTATTTCTACTTTTTGCAGTTTTATAAAATAATAGAAACTGAACTTTGATGTGATTACTAAAACAATGCATTTTACTGAAATTTTGCTCTGTAAAGCAAATGAGAAAGCAATTTTTATACGCCCAGTCAATAAATGAATTACGCAGAAAATAAAATTGACTGGGCATTTTTTAAATTTTATAGTAATGGTCAGTTTTAACAAATGTAGTTAAAGATTTATGTTGAATCTACGTTAGAAAATATTCGATTCAATGTAATCATTTACTTGACTGACCTTGATAACTCTCTGTCGTCCTCATGGACGACCCGGGGCTGGCGCAGCTGGTATACTGGGCACTCGGCGAAGACATCGGCAGTCCTGTAGCCGTCGAATACCCCGACAAGAACGACCTCGATGTCGGTGTAACGTACCCTGGGCTTGGCTGTTCCTGACTCGTGGCTACCGGAGGGTAGAACGTCCCTGTCACTACCCCGCTATGCTCGTACGTCCCTAGGAGTCTTTGGTTTGTGCACATCATCACCATGCCTTTTGCGACGCCCATGGCGGCTATAGGACTCTGGCTTTGTCCCGGATACGGTTGGTACGACTGCCTATAAGGTAGCCGTTGGTAGTACGAGCTGTCTTGCCCGCATGGGCTGTGGTGGGACGAGGTGGAGTAGCAGAGTTGAGGATGGTAGTTGCGTTTACTGTCCCCCTGGCTAGTGTACGAACTGGCCTCTTTATTTTCCTGAAAAATGGTTTGTGTAAGTACTGTAACGTTAAACTTCACTTATAACGGCATTATTTTTAATAAATATAAAAAAAAAAATACTAGAAAGTTTTCTTTGGTTTCTTTGATTGCAATATGTAATTGTATCTTGTAAGATTCTACTTTGTTCTTACCCATAAGCTACCATTTAGTTACAAATAAAACACAAAAAAGGCAAATTTAAAACAAAAATTTGTATATTTCGCTTCCATCCAATGTTTATACTTAAATCAGTTAACATATTAAAACAATTTCTAAATTTTATCAGAAATTCTTTATAATTTGATTTCTGTCATTTTTTAAAACCACAAAATATTTTCGGTTTAATATTTATTTATAAACTACTTGGGAAAAATATAAAATTACTGTAATATGACGTCACTTTACTCTGTTCTTTAATCTAGATCACATTTTCTAATTTTAAGTGTAATAAGCGAACACGTTTTTTAATGTGAAATAATCGTCGCAGAATGTTCAATAATTTCTGAAATTTATCTGCTGAGCAAAATTTCAGATTTAGTAAAAACATTAACGTAATTTCGCGTAAGAACTAAAACTGAACAATCTAATTTAAGTACAAAAATTTAATCACATAAAAATGTGAAAATGCTTATAAGAACATATTTTTGGGATGGTAAAGAACAGTGTTAATTTTTCGAACATTGTGTTAAAATAGCTCTCTGTGAGCTAAGTGTAATCTCTGTTTTATCTAATTCATAGTATATACCTGCTCCATGGGTGACATCTCTGGGGTGGGCAACGCCGTGGCCGGGTTGGCCGAGTCCTCTAGGATGCCTGGCGCAGACACCGTGTCCGGCTCGGGACTACAGGTAGGCGATGAGTCCGGGGTGTGCAATCCTGCGGGTGTATAGGGACCGTAGTACTGCGGCCTTTGCTGTACTCTCGGCGGGCTAGCTCCGCCCCCTAGTGATCCGGCGCGCTTGTTGTGTTTCCTCCTGCGAGGTCTATATTTGTAGTTAGGATGCTCTTGCATGTGAATCACGCGCAGTCTTTCCGCTTCCTCCACGAACGGTCGCCGGTCTTGAGGAGTTAGACTCCTCCATTTTTTACCTAAAATTAATAACATAATTTTTTAGAAATTATAGCTTACGGTATAAAAACAAAGTTAGAAAATTTTCAAACGTTTTAAAAAGCTTATAAATTATGTCACTAATTGAAGAGGTTTCAAAGATTATGCAGGCATTACAAAATTTACCTCTGTGAAACATGAAGAAAACATAATTTAAACTTCCAAAAAGTATGTTCAACATTTTTACGATAAAAATACTAAGTATAAGTATAAGTACAAAATACTAAGTATAAGTACAAAATACTAAGTATAAAAAAGAAAACAATTTGCTAACTACATTCAGTTTGATATAAAATGTCTAATCGATAAATTGCACTCAATTTTGTAAATATTATATAGTTGCTGACATTAGTAGTTAGAAGGATAAAAGAAAATAACGGCTTCCTCTGCAGTTAGTTATTAAACGTGCTACAAAACCCTATTTTGGTCATCCTTAGAAATACCTTAGGAAACAAAGATTTCAAGGTTAGGCTAGGTTAACAAGGCGCTACTAAGCCATCACGCCCTGAACACAGAAACATATTATTTAGGCATTAAACTTTCTCTATATCTGGAATGAAGAAGACGTTATTTCTGGAATAATCAGTGTAACATAGACATCTTCAGTGGAACTAAGATACAGAGAACTTGTATAGCCTTTGTAACATGAAGTTAAAAGGTTTTCATATTTTCTAACGTGAAAAATAAATCCATCAACTTTGAAGCATTAAAATCATATTTGTTGTACGTTTCCAGGTGTCTTTGCTAGCAAATCACTGATGGTCCAGTATATCTGTATACCTTTCTTTATAGTAGAATTCAAAAATGAGTACTTTCAATTAAGTTTTTAATTTGTCTCTCTATGACTTGATAAGGTTTTCCTATTCCACCTAGCCTCCCACATCTATCACGCCAATTCTATCTATCTTATAGGTAGCCTATCAGATTTTTACTTAAAAACTTTCTGGATCTGTTTATTCCATTAGAACCTAAGATGTTCTCATTTTAATCTTATATTTGCTCCCACTTCCAAATTCTTAATGACTTTATTTTTTTATTCATTCTGTTCATGACATCATAATATGTACCAGATGTTGTTAATTTGTAAAATTTTAAAAAGTTTCTGACAGTTGGTAGTATAGCCAAAGATAGGCCTTGAAAGTGGACTTTTCGCGAATCATTAAAGGGTAGCATAACAGGTTGAAAAATATTGTCCTGATAGTTTTAAGAGATGCTTGACTCATATGTGGAAGATGTTTGCTATAATATAAGCTATATAAGAGTTTTACATAGGGTCTATTTGCTGTCCTTCTGGATGAGAAAGAGAGTTGGCATATATGTAGCGTCAAGACAGAGACAGTAAGAGTTGAGAAGAATTTTGGCTGGTATATGAAAC
>JBAIZL010000004.1:208475280-208510280 GCA_036971475.1 Prosapia bicincta
AGATATTTAGCTGCATTCAACATTAAAAGATAAAGCTTTGGAAAATCTGTACGTTCATTAACTGTAGAAATTTAGTGGTTTACAATTCTTGTCCATTAATAAAATAGGCGATTCTCGTTTCCTTTACCTAACCTGTTGCACATTACCTCGAGCGCTTCTGCTTACGTTCTCATAAACAATAACTAAACAATTATATTCTTAGATGATTTCCGATTTATGTTTTACTAATCAATAATCGCACATTTCGTTTCACCATAACAGTTTCCTTTTCATACATGGACTGAAAACAAATTTTAACTGAAATAAAATATCTCTTCTTCTGTCATCATCGTGATCAGTACTCATTCTCTTATCTTCGTTCTTTTTGAAAGGTGATGGTGTTCTTGATAAACTGTTTGAGAACTCTTTTTCTCGCTTCCTCTCTGGGCTGGGTTCACTTCTCCTCTTGTCTCTTCTCTCTTCAACAGCTCTTCTAGAATCATTATCCCCATCTCTATCCCTGTCTCTTCTCTCTCTATCCCTGTCATTGCTACGAATAAGCTGTGATTTAGATCTGGAACGTCTGCGAGATGGAGATCTTGAGCGTCTAGAGCTTCTTATTGGAGACCTCCTTCGTGGAGGTGAAATTCGACGTCTCATCCTTTCTCTCATTCTTTCCCTTTCACGCTCTCTTTGACGTTCTCTCTCTATTTCCCTCATTCTCTCTCTTTCACGATCCATGGAACGTCTACTTGGCCAGTATCTATTAGATCTATCTCTACTACGAGATCGTCCACGATGAGGACTTCCCCGATTGCGTCCACCACTAGACCGGCGACGTGATGTTGAACGGCGACCATCTCGACGAATGTTTCTTGATCCGGATCTGCCTCTACGTGAACCTGATCTTCCTCGCCCATTTGATCTACGTCTTGAGTTAGAGCGTTTTCGATCCTTCCTACCCCCTTTCCTATTATCAGAATCACTGGCAGAAGAATCATCCTTGTTGCTTCTATATTGTCGTTTCTTCTGAATGCTATCTTCTTTTTTATGAATTTACTTACTTCTTACTTCTTATTACGAGCTTCCAAGGTTGGCCTCGATGGCTCGATGTCTCCTATACACACACTCTGCCAATGGCCAGAAACAACTTTCTTTCAAGATTCTGTCCAGGGTACATTCCCGTCCTAGTTGCTTTATCAAGGGACTCCTTGTTGCTGCTGTTACAGGACACTTCAAAAGTATGTGCTCTAATGTTTCCTCTTCTTGCTTGCACACTCCACAGATAGAGTCGTTAGTAATATGAAACCTTTTCAAATATGTATTGGTGACAATGTGTCCCATACGAGCTCGTGCCGCAAAAGATGCCACTGAACGTGATAATGACTTGAAGATCTTTGGATCATTAGGTTGTTTTTGTAATGAATAATATTCGCGCCCAGTATTGCATTCTCTCCATTTCTTTCTCCAACAGATGTGAGATTCTTTATCAACTGCCTCTTTGCAATTAGTTAAGGAGTAACAACTTTCAGGAGATGGAAACAAGTTGCAAGACGCCTTGGCAGATCTGTCAGCTTCCTCATTCCCAGGAACACCACAATGACTGGGGATCCATTGAAATACAATATTTTTCTGTTCTAAGTTTTTTAACAATTTAGTTATTTCAGATGTTCGAAAATGGTAGTCTGTAGTGTGCTGTACTTGAAGGGCTTGAAGGGCCGACCTGGAATCGGTGAGAATGCAGATGTTCTGTGCATCCATAGTATTGCTAAAAACCAAAGCAGCATTTAAGGCCATCAATTCAGCATTCATACTTGAAGAGGAATCGCAGGGCACATAGTAATCCTCGTTTAATTCTGGACAATGAAAAGCTGCACCTCCCCTATGGTTCTCTTTATCAACGGAACCATCTGTGTAGATTTTTACAAAGTTGTTATATGTGGTGTTTATCAATTCCATAGCGACAGATTTTAGTAGGTGAGGTGAATCTTCTTTTGTGAGTGAACCAGGAATTTCAAGATTGGTTTTTATTGGGATTCGAAGCCAGGGTTGTTGTTCCAAAACAACTGGAATCTTTCCTGATTCCATTGTGTTTAATGATTCGCAGGGTTTGTTATGATGGTAGAACAGTGACTGTCGGATGTTAGTTACCAATGCAATGTTAGAAAGAGTGTTAAGTGAAATTGCCTTCATCTGAAAATGTTTCTTCCACATTCTGTTTTTTATATATAAGTCAAAGGGCATGACTGACAGTTCAATTTCCATAGACTGTATACTTGTGGTTTTTGGACAACCCAAACAAATCCTCAGAGATGAGTTCTGTAATATTTGTAATTTTCGAATATGAGTTTCAGCTGTTCCACCCCAAACTTCACAACAATACATGATTTTTGATCTTACAAAGGACAAATAAAAATTCCTTAATATATATGTATCTGCTCCCCATGCCCTGCTGGCTATAACTTTCAACGCTTTTATTCTATTTGCACATTTGTCCGCTATGAAATGGACATGTTCTTTCCACAGTAGTTTTGGATCCAGTTTAATACCCAGAAGTACAGGATTTGGGTTATGCCGCAGTACGTTTCCATTTAAGTTTATAACTGGTTTATAGTTTGTGTGCAAGTATCGCCTGGAGAAGAAGCATACTTCAGTTTTTGACATTGAAATGGTTAGTCCCCATTTTTCAGACCACTCAGAGATTTTGTTAAGTGCCTTTTCCAGTTGGTGAGTAGAAGTAGTTGGGTCTTTATCAGTGGCCCAGATAGTGACATCATCTGCAAAAATAGCCATGCCGATGCCTGGAAGGTCTATATTCCCTAAATTTTGCATCATTATGTTAAAAAGAGTAGGACTAATGACTGACCCCTGTGGTATTCCGTTTAGAGTACATTCTTCTTCAGAGTATGTATCATTGATCTTAGTTTTAATTTTCCTATCCTTAAGGAAGTCTACAATGTATTTCAATATCCTCCCTTTTAAACCGATTTCCATACACTGCGAAATAATAGATATGCGTGAGACCTTATCAAAGGCTGCTTCGAAATCGATGAACACCGCTGATGTACACATTTTGTTTGAGAATCCGGTATATATACTTTCTGTAAAGTTTAGTAAAGCATCACAGGTGCTTCGTTTAGGTCTGAACCCGAAAAGACATGAACCCAGCAGATTATAATTTTCAAGCCTCCAAGTTAAGCGGTTATTAACCAGTCTCTCCAAAAGTTTACCGAGACATGATGTCAAGGCTATAGGTCTGTAAGAAGAAGCAAGTTCAGGAGATTTTCCTGGTTTTACAAGTGGAATAATTATAGCCTGTTTCCATTTTTGTGGTATGTTACCTGTCTCCCAGATTTGTGTAAAATTGCATCTTATTTCTTCCATAAATGACTCAGAACAATGCTGTAACATTAAATTATGAATGTTATCTTCTCCTGGCGTAGATGACTTCAATTGTGCTACTGCAGCCTTCATTTCAGTTTCTGTGAAAGGTTTATCACAGACATCTGTTTTGGAAATTGCTTCATTCAAAGTTGTAAGAAAGCTCTTTTTCTCATTCTTCAGATGAGTCGGCCAATTTTCCTCAATACCTGACTTTTTGACATATAATTTGTTGAATACATTAGCAATGTCATTATCATTAGTAGTTATGATCCCATCCGGATTTGTGATCTGATAGATTTTATTATCAGGTTTTCCCTGAATTGCTTTAAATCTTTTCCATACAGCTGAGCAAGGTGTGTTTGAGTTGATGCTACCTATGAAGTCATGCCAAGAGGTCCTTTTAGCCTCTTTTATAGCTCTCTTACATTTAGCCGATGCCTGGTTGTATTTGCTTCTATTTTCGGGTGTTCTAAATTTCTTCCACATTTTTCTGGCTTTTTGTCTTTCTAATCTAAGGAGGGATATTCTCTTATTCCACCAAATGTTACTAGGCTTTTGTTTATTTTTATTTACCTTAATGCTAGGGATACTTTCCGAGGCAGCAATCATTAGTTTCTGTACAATGTTTTCTGTATTACTTTCTGTGCAGTTTACTGTGTTATTAGTAAGATGTCTAAATAGGGGCCAATTTGCATCTTTTATTTTATGTTGCGTAGTAATAACTCTATGTGCATTAACATTTCCCTCTTTACTGTCGATATTAAAATATACTGGGAAGTGGTCACTAATTAGATCTTTACCCACATACCAATTACTGATTATGTCTAACAGATCTGGAGAAGACAGGGTAAGGTCCAATGTACTCAATGATCCTGTACTTGGTGACTGGTATGTTGGTTCCTTGTTTTCGTTTACAAGTACCAAATTGGAGTTCACAATCCATTCGTAAACTATTAGGCCATTCCTGTTGTCATTTCCTTTATTCCAAGAGCCATGTCTAGCATTAAAATCACCCATGATAAGGAGACATTTATCTGAAATCAGTAATTTTTGAAGTTCCTCATCAGTTACTAATTGATTAGGAATATACACGTTGACTACTCTTATATTGACATCTTGGTTAATAGTTATGTCACAGCTAAGTGCTTCCATATTTGTGGTGGTGATAGATTGATGACTTCTAACAACTATAGATTTATGTATCAAAGTTATGACACCACCACCTCTGCCATTTGCTCGTGAATTGTTAAAAATATTAAAATTCTTGAAACGAGGGTGCCGCTTTTCGTCTACAGGCAACCATGCCTCTTGAACACATATAACCTTAGCATTACTCAAATCCAATTCTTGTTTCAACTCTTTTATTTTATTCATCAAGGAGCGGGCATTCCAGTGCAAAAATTTCTGAGATTGATATTTAATGTGTGAATTATGCAGGTCTTTTGTTTTTCTCTCACGTTCATTAAAGTTTGTACCCAATGATATATGTTGTTTCATCTTCTCATCTTTTGACTTTTTCTTCATTTGGATATGCATTTCTACTGCCTGCTTTCTGCTATGACACCATAATTCGATTCTTTTGTTTTTTCCCACTCCTCGATTTCTCATAATAATATTTCTATCTATTCCATATAATTCTCTTACACATTCAATGTGCTCGTCCTTGATATTCCAGATGTTTACTTTAAGACGATCAGGATGATTATTTCTTTGCTTATTATAACAGAAAGCAGTCCCCACCCGGAGATCCGATTGGGGGACTAATACTCCGGAATGTTTTACTCTCTGATTCATTCTGCCATATTTGTGTATGTATTAGGGGGCTGCAGTGGTCTTATGCAGCTTCTGTGGACACCTCTTAGTTCACTTGGGTTTGCTTAAGCTAATGGAATTCCAAGTTTAAGCCCCCTCACCGCGTCAAGGTGAGTGTCCACGAGGGGGTTTTTTTATGAATTTCAAAGTCATCTTTTTTAGTATGTTTTGCAGACTCCACAGAAGATCCACTACTAGATCTACTTCTTCTTTGTTTTGCACTGGTCTGTTGAGGAGATTGAGAACGAGAGCCGGATCTAGACCTAGCCTTATGATTAGACACCTATTTTTTTTTTTTTTTTTTTTTTTTTTTTTTTTTTTTCTGATCCTGAGATGAAGCCGATGAACTTGATGATGAACGGGACCCTTGTCTGTCCTTTTTATCATTTACATTTTCTTTTCTTGGAGACCTATCTTTATTAGATCTTTCTTTCTTTGATCTTGTTGATGAAGCGGCTGAGGAGGCAGAAGATGAACGACTATGAGAGCGAGAGTTACTACTTCTTTTGGCTTGTGATTTATCTGTAACTTCTACTCCAGACATATGAAGTAACTTGGCTTGTACACCAGACACTGAGATCCCTGCTTTTGATGACTGTGGACTATGGCTGCCACTTCTAGAACGAGTTTTTCCATTATCTAAATTTTCAGCATCTATCTCCTTTTTAACAGACTGTTCACGTTTATCTGACTTAGGTGATTTAGTCCTGGAGCGTTTGCTTTCCTTCTCCTTTTTTTCTCTTTTATCTCTATCTCGATGTCTGTCACGGGATCTGCTTCTTTTTCTATCTCTGCTTCTATCCCGTCTTCGTTCCTTCTCTTTTGATTCTCTGTCTTTTTTTTCTATCTTCTTTGCATTGTCTGCAAGTCTCTCTTGTTCCTCCATCCTCTTTTTTATTTCTTCCTTCTTTTTTTCTACAAACTGTTCAGGGATCCCACTGACAGAATCCTGCGCACTTAACAATAATTCCCACAAATCTGTCATGAAAACTCTCGCATTTTTTCCATTGAGGAATCCAGTCAAATTTATCTGCATCTTCTTTGGATCTGGGAACTTGGACTCCAACTGGTTGAAAACAAAATGTACAACAACATCATCTTCAATCCCAAGCACTTCAGTGATCTTCTGTGCAATCCAAGGCTTTATTGTGTCCAGTTTTACTTTTGTCATATCCACCCTTCTAGCCAGACAGTCACCAAATCTCATTTGTTTTAATAGCTTTTTCTCTTTGCAACTAAAGCGGTTATCTTGTTCCGCAGTCGTTCCTGTATACATCATTGCAGAAGTATCCCCTATGTAATTTAAAGAAATTAAAATTTGCTTCTTTCCTGAGCTAAGACTTTGAAGTTACCTTCAAACGTTTTCTTCATATATTAAAAGAAACTAATAAAAATATACATCATAAAAACACGTTATCTAACTACACTATTTATGAACTAAATATCCTTATTAATTGTGGGGATATTTTTGTTTAAAATTAAACTATGCTACCACAAACGCCGGTAGGCAAAGTGGTCAAGGTAGAGATATTTAATCAACTGTATTAGAATAACACTATATAAAGGAATACTAAATTTACCCAACCACAAATATATCACAAATCAAGTTTTGTTTTATTAAAAATAAACAAATGATAGGGATTGAACTTAATGTAAAAATCAGTAATGAAGAAAAACACTTCACCGATCAACAACGAGTCAACTGTAATCACACACCAAAACCTTCAAAACATCAAACACCAAAACATCAAAGGTTTTGGTGTGTGATTACAGTTGACTCGTTGTTGATCGGTGAAGTGTTTTTCTTCATTACTGATTTTTACATTAAGTTCAATCCCTATCATTTGTTTATTTTTAATAAAACAAAACTTGATTTGTGATATATTTGTGGTTGGGTAAATTTAGTATTCCTTTATATAGTGTTATTCTAATACAGTTGATTAAATATCTCTACCTTGACCACTTTGCCTACCGGCGTTTGTGGTAGCATAGTTTAATTTTAAACAAAAATATCCCCACAATTAATAAGGATATTTAGTTCATAAATAGTGTAGTTAGATAACGTGTTTTTATGATGTATATTTTTATTAGTTTCTTTTAATATATGAAGAAAACGTTTGAAGGTAACTTCAAAGTCTTAGCTCAGGAAAGAAGCAAATTTTAATTTCTTTAAATTACATAGGGGATACTTCTGCAATGATGTATACAGGAACGACTGCGGAACAAGATAACCGCTTTAGTGACAAAGAGCTATTATATAGCTAAAATCATAACATTCACAAGGAAAGTAATGGATCTGTACCTCTAATAATAATAATAATATAAGCAGCGACCTTCCATATAAAAAAACAATGTTGTCACATTATACAAACAAGTAATATAAACAAAAATATTATAAAGTCAATCCCTACATTAGACAACAAATTTTTAGTTACTTTTTTATTACATAATTACAATAATTATGAATATAGTAACATAACCTAGGCGTTAAAACACCAGTTCTACTACATAACTATAACATAAAAGCAGCTGTTTTATGAAATCATTTGTTGTCACTTGTTTTAAACCAAATGGGATGAAATAACTCTATATTACACACCTTGTCTCTTCTGTGAAAAGTTTTTCTCCCATATAAAACTAAAATCAATTCATTAAAATTAATTAATGGAATAATATTTGAAAAAACTGTATTAACATCAAGTGTCGTTCACAACAAGTTTTAAACAAATGTATTTGAACTTGAGTGGATGAATAAAAAGAATTTTAATAACGGTTGAAATTTCAAACAAGATATTTATAAGGAGAGTGTGAACTAATAGAAGGAATTGAATAAAGTGTTATTAATCTATTATAATACTTACTTCTAGTGATGACTGTATAACATTGTGCTCTCATGATCTAAAGGACGGTTTCGGCCTGTCTAGGATGAAACCCCTTAGTCTGAGGGCCCAGCCCTTAGGTAAGCCTAATCGAGAAGTGGATAAATCTCCAATTATACTACTTCGACCGATCCAATCAGATGCGATATTGAAAATACAGAAAATTGGCCGTTCGGAAGGTTCTGCTCTGGTAAAGCGGGCGAATCAGTAATATGGAGTATTATCTCGTACCAAGGTGGGCCAGTACCTGCCCAGGCATTTCAGGTTGGTAATACGGGTTGTGCACCGAGCCTCCAGTTTTGGGCCTGAGTCATACCCGGTCGGGAGTTACGAGTCTAAAATTTTATTCGTGGAGGCGTGGATCACTGTAAGTTCTTCCCGACAATATCGTCTTTGTATTCTTTAGGCGAAGGAGGTAAGGGCAAAAAAACCTCTTTATTCTTCTCAAACGTTTAATCAACACACTGGCGAATATACAACATTATGTATTCATTAGTAATAAAAGTAACCCTGTCAACATGGTAACGTATATTAAAAACGTTTTATACGTGTTTGTTTTAATATTAATTATAATTATGTTCCTGGTGCAACAGAACGGCGTACCTGGCCACAAAGTGAAGCACTAGGTGACAACTCAAAGCAGTGTTACCACCACAGCGTATTGCACACGAGTGCACGTCCATGGATACGGAAATCCGTCGTTTGTTTGAAACTCTTTGAAGTGGTGCGTTCGGCTGCAAATTGTTGACTGAAAGCTGTGATTTAAAAAAGAAGTGATATAAAAAGGAACCAAATATAGCGGAAATATGACTGAGCGAATTAGTTATGCATTCATCACGGAAGTGAAAAACCGCACATGCGCACAGCAGGACGCTTTATTAATTTCGCGACTGGCGTCTATCCGACCGTGACCAGGTACGTTCGTTGTAAACAACAACTTTATGTAATGAAACGATTTTCCAACACGCAAATTTCCTTGAAAATTCAATCAAAATGCAGATTGCGGATTATTTCTGCTGATCGAGTAATCGAAAACCAAAAGAGGTAGAACCTCAAAACTGACAAGACTAATCTTAGTTGCTCGTCTGGTCAGGCGTGAAATATTTTTCATTCGTTCTAGTAGATCAAGAATGTTTTTTGCACCAGCAATAAAATCTGTCTTCACTGAAAAGCACTTCCAGAAGCGTCTCTATAGAAAGCATCACGCCGTCTCTATATTTATTACCGCAAAGCTCACGATGGTTCAGACGAATATGGGCATCTCCAAAGCGACATTTTTGCACCAGCAATAAAATCTGTCTTGACTGAAAAGCACTTCCAGAAGCGTCTCTATATTGATTACCGCAAAGCTTACGATCGTCCAGACGAATATGGGCATTTTCACAGTGACACTTTTTGCACCAGAAATAAAAGTTGTCTTAATTGAAAATCACTTTTACAAGCAGTATTCAAATTATTTTGCAAAGCCGTCACTACATTACTTACTTGAATCGTCTAGACCAGTGATGGGCAAAGTACGGCCTTTCGGGTTAGACAATCAAACCGACAGTATGGTTCCGGTAATCTATACAATTATACATCGGACAAATGTATTTTCTGCATATCTACCATATAATAGTGGTTCCATTCGCATACGGTATTATTGTATGTATTAACTGAGTTTGCACGCAACCTTACGTAGGCGTTGTTCTGTAGTAGTCTGTATATCTACAGTGTAATAGTGGTTCCATTCGCATACGGTATTATTGTATGTATTAACTGAGTTTGCACGCAACCTTGCGTAGGCGTTGTTCTGTAGTAGTCTGCATATCTACAATGTAATAGTGGTTCCATTCGCATACGGTATTATTGTATGTATTAACTGAGTTTTCACGCAACCTTACGTAGGCGTTGTTCTGTAGTAGTCTGTATATCTACAGTGTAATAGTGGTTCCATTCGCATACGGTATTATTGTATGTATTAACTGAGTTTGCACGCAACCTTGCGTAGGCGTTGTTCTGTAGTAGTCTGTATATCTACAGTGTAATAGTGGTTCCATTCGCATACGGTATTATTGTATGTATTAACTGAGTTTGCACGCAACCTTGCGTAGGCGTTGTTCTGTAGTAGTCTGCATATCTACAATGTAATAGTGGTTCCATTCGCATACGGTATTATTGTATGTATTAACTGAGTTTGCACGCAACCTTACGTAGGCGTTGTTCTGTAGTAGTCTGTATATCTACCATATAATAGTGGTTCCATTCGCATACGGTATTATTGTATGTATTAACTGAGTTTGCACGCAACCTTACGTAGGCGTTGTTCTGTAGTAGTCTGTATATCTACAGTGTAATAGTGGTTCCATTCGCATACGGTATTATTGTATGTATTAACTGAGTTTGCACGCAACCTTACGTAGGCGTTGTTCTGTAGTAGTCTGCATATCTACAGTGTAATAGTGGTTCCATTCGCATACGGTATTATTGTATGTATTAACTGAGTTTGCACACAACCTTACGTAGGCGTTGTTCTGTAGTAGTCTGCATATCTACAGTGTAATAGTGGTTCCATTCGCATACGGTATTATTGTATGTATTAACTGAGTTTGCACGCAACCTTACGTAGGCGTTGTTCTGTAGTAGTCTGTATATCTACAATGTAATAGTGGTTCCATTCGCATACGGTATTATTGTATGTATTAACTGAGTTTGCACGCAACCTTACGTAGGCGTTGTTCTGTAGTAGTCTGTATATCTACAATGTCATAGTGGTTCCATTCGCATACGGTATTATTGTATGTATTAACTGAGTTTGCACGCAACCTTACGTAAGGCGTTGTTCTGTAGTAGTCTGCATATCTACAATGTAATAGTGGTTCCATTCGCATACGGTATTATTGTATGTATTAACTGAGTTTGCACGCAACCTTACGTAGGCGTTGTTCTGTAGTAGTCTGTATATCTACAGTGTAATAGTGGTTCCATTCGCATACGGTATTATTGTATGTATTAACTGAGTTTGCACGCAACCTTGCGTAGGCGTTGTTCTGTAGTAGTCTGTATATCTACAGTGTAATAGTGGTTCCATTCGCATACGGTATTATTGTATGTATTAACTGAGTTTGCACGCAACCTTGCGTAGGCGTTGTTCTGTAGTAGTCTGCATATCTACAATGTAATAGTGGTTCCATTCGCATACGGTATTATTGTATGTATTAACTGAGTTTGCACGCAACCTTACGTAGGCGTTGTTCTGTAGTAGTCTGTATATCTACCATATAATAGTGGTTCCATTCGCATACGGTATTATTGTATGTATTAACTGAGTTTGCACGCAACCTTACGTAGGCGTTGTTCTGTAGTAGTCTGTATATCTACAGTGTAATAGTGGTTCCATTCGCATACGGTATTATTGTATGTATTAACTGAGTTTGCACGCAACCTTACGTAGGCGTTGTTCTGTAGTAGTCTGCATATCTACAGTGTAATAGTGGTTCCATTCGCATACGGTATTATTGTATGTATTAACTGAGTTTGCACGCAACCTTACGTAGGCGTTGTTCTGTAGTAGTCTGCATATCTACAGTGTAATAGTGGTTCCATTCGCATACGGTATTATTGTATGTATTAACTGAGTTTGCACGCAACCTTACGTAGGCGTTGTTCTGTAGTAGTCTGTATATCTACAATGTAATAGTGGTTCCATTCGCATACGGTATTATTGTATGTATTAACTGAGTTTGCACGCAACCTTACGTAGGCGTTGTTCTGTAGTAGTCTGTATATCTACAATGTCATAGTGGTTCCATTCGCATACGGTATTATTGTATGTATTAACTGAGTTTGCACGCAACCTTACGTAGGCGTTGTTCTGTAGTAGTCTGCATATCTACAATGTAATAGTGGTTCCATTCGCATACGGTATTATTGTATGTATTAACTGAGTTTGCACGCAACCTTACGTAGGCGTTGTTCTGTAGTAGTCTGTATATCTACAGTGTAATAGTGGTTCCATTCGCATACGGTATTATTGTATGTATTAACTGAGTTTGCACGCAACCTTGCGTAGGCGTTGTTCTGTAGTAGTCTGTATATCTACAGTGTAATAGTGGTTCCATTCGCATACGGTATTATTGTATGTATTAACTGAGTTTGCACGCAACCTTGCGTAGGCGTTGTTCTGTAGTAGTCTGCATATCTACAATGTAATAGTGGTTCCATTCGCATACGGTATTATTGTATGTATTAACTGAGTTTGCACGCAACCTTACGTAGGCGTTGTTCTGTAGTAGTCTGTATATCTACCATATAATAGTGGTTCCATTCGCATACGGTATTATTGTATGTATTCACTGAGTTTGCACGCAACCTTACGTAGGCGTTGTTCTGTAGTAGTCTGTATATCTACAGTGTAATAGTGGTTCCATTCGCATACGGTATTATTGTATGTATTAACTGAGTTTGCACGCAACCTTACGTAGGCGTTGTACTGTAGTAGTCTGCATATCTACAGTGTAATAGTGGTTCCATTCGAATACGGTATTATTGTATGTATTAACTGAGTTTGCACGCAACCTTACGTAGGCGTTGTTCTGTAGTAGTCTGCATATCTACAGTGTAATAGTGGTTCCATTCGCATACGGTATTATTGTATGTATTAACTGAGTTTGCACGCAACCTTACGTAGGCGTTGTTCTGTAGTAGTCTGTATATCTACAATGTAATAGTGGTTCCATTCGCATACGGTATTATTGTATGTATTAACTGAGTTTGCACGCAACCTTACGTAGGCGTTGTTCTGTAGTAGTCTGTATATCTACAATGTCATAGTGGTTCCATTCGCATACGGTATTATTGTATGTATTAACTGAGTTTGCACGCAACCGTGTGTAGGCGTTGTTCTGTAGTAGTCTATATATCTACAGTGTAATAGTTGTTCCATTCGCATACGGTATTATTGTATGTATTAACTGAGTTTGCACGCAACCTTGCGTAGGCGTTGTTCTGTAGTAGTCTGCATATCTACAATGTAATAGTGGTTCCATTCGCATACGGTATTATTGTATGTATTAACTGAGTTTGCACGCAACCTTACGTAGGCGTTGTTCTGTAGTAGTCTGTATATCTACCATATAATAGTGGTTCCATTCGCATACGGTATTATTGTATGTATTAACTGAGTTTGCACGCAACCTTACGTAGGCGTTGTTCTGTAGTAGTCTGTATATCTACAGTGTAATAGTGGTTCCATTCGCATACGGTATTATTGTATGTATTAACTGAGTTTGCACGCAACCTTACGTAGGCGTTGTACTGTAGTAGTCTGCATATCTACAGTGTAATAGTGGTTCCATTCGCATACGGTATTATTGTATGTATTAACTGAGTTTGCACGCAACCTTACGTAGGCGTTGTTCTGTAGTAGTCTGCATATCTACAGTGTAATAGTGGTTCTATTCGCATACGGTATTATTGTATGTATTAACTGAGTTTGCACGCAACCTTACGTAGGCGTTGTTCTGTAGTAGTCTGTATATCTACAATGTAATAGTGGTTCCATTCGCATACGGTATTATTGTATGTATTAACTGAGTTTGCACGCAACCTTACGTAGGCGTTGTTCTGTAGTAGTCTGTATATCTACAATGTAATAGTGGTTCCATTCGCATACGGTATTATTGTATGTATTAACTGAGTTTGCACGCAACCTTACGTAGGCGTTGTTCTGTAGTAGTCTGTATATCTACAATGTCATAGTGGTTCCATTCGCATACGGTATTATTGTATGTATTAACTGAGTTTGCACGCAACCTTACGTAGGCGTTGTTCTGTAGTAGTCTGTATATCTACACTGTAATAGTGGTTCCATTCGCATACGGTATTATTGTATGTATTAACTGAGTTTGCACGCAACCTTACGTAGGCGTTGTTCTGTAGTAGTCTGCATATCTACAATGTAATAGTGGTTCCATTCGCATACGGTATTATTGTATGTATTAACTGAGTTTGCACGAAACCTTGCGTAGGCGTTGTTCTGTAGTAGTCTGTATATCTACAATGTAATAGTGGTTCCATTCGCATACGGTATTATTGTATGTATTAACTGAGTTTGCACGCAACCTTGCGTAGGCGTTGTTCTGTAGTAGTCTGTATATCTACAATGTAATAGTGGTTCCATTCGCATACGGTATTATTGTATGTATTAACTGAGTTTGCACGCAACCTTGCGTAGGCGTTGTTCTGTAGTAGTCTGTATATCTACAATGTAATAGTGGTTCCATTCGCATACGGTATTATTGTATGTATTAACTGAGTTTGCACGCAACCTTGCGTAGGCGTTGTTCTGTAGTAGTCTGTATATCTACAATGTAATAGTGGTTCCATTCGCATACGGTATTATTGTATGTATTAACTGAGTTTGCACGCAACCTTACGTAGGCGTTGTTCTGTAGTAGTCTGTATATCTACAATGTCATAGTGGTTCCATTCGCATACGGTATTATTGTATGTATTAACTGAGTTTGCACGCAACCTTACGTAGGCGTTGTTCTGTAGTAGTCTGCATATCTACAATGTAATAGTGGTTCCATTCGCATACGGTATTATTGTATGTATTAACTGAGTTTGCACGCAACCTTACGTAGGCGTTGTTCTGTAGTAGTCTGTATATCTACAGTGTAATAGTGGTTCCATTCGCATACGGTATTATTGTATGTATTAACTGAGTTTGCACGCAACCTTGCGTAGGCGTTGTTCTGTAGTAGTCTGTATATCTACAGTGTAATAGTGGTTCCATTCGCATACGGTATTATTGTATGTATTAACTGAGTTTGCACGCAACCTTGCGTAGGCGTTGTTCTGTAGTAGTCTGCATATCTACAATGTAATAGTGGTTCCATTCGCATACGGTATTATTGTATGTATTAACTGAGTTTGCACGCAACCTTACGTAGGCGTTGTTCTGTAGTAGTCTGTATATCTACCATATAATAGTGGTTCCATTCGCATACGGTATTATTGTATGTATTAACTGAGTTTGCACGCAACCTTACGTAGGCGTTGTTCTGTAGTAGTCTGTATATCTACAGTGTAATAGTGGTTCCATTCGCATACGGTATTATTGTATGTATTAACTGAGTTTGCACGCAACCTTACGTAGGCGTTGTTCTGTAGTAGTCTGCATATCTACAGTGTAATAGTGGTTCCATTCGCATACGGTATTATTGTATGTATTAACTGAGTTTGCACGCAACCTTACGTAGGCGTTGTTCTGTAGTAGTCTGTATATCTACAATGTAATAGTGGTTCCATTCGCATACGGTATTATTGTATGTATTAACTGAGTTTGCACGCAACCTTACGTAGGCGTTGTTCTGTAGTAGTCTGTATATCTACAATGTCATAGTGGTTCCATTCGCATACGGTATTATTGTATGTATTAACTGAGTTTGCACGCAACCTTGCGTAGGCGTTGTTCTGTAGTAGTCTATATATCTACAGTGTAATAGTTGTTCCATTCGCATACGGTATTATTGTATGTATTAACTGAGTTTGCACGCAACCTTGCGTAGGCGTTGTTCTGTAGTAGTCTGCATATCTACAATGTAATAGTGGTTCCATTCGCATACGGTATTATTGTATGTATTAACTGAGTTTGCACGCAACCTTACGTAGGCGTTGTTCTGTAGTAGTCTGTATATCTACCATATAATAGTGGTTCCATTCGCATACGGTATTATTGTATGTATTAACTGAGTTTGCACGCAACCTTACGTAGGCGTTGTTCTGTAGTAGTCTGTATATCTACAGTGTAATAGTGGTTCCATTCGCATACGGTATTATTGTATGTATTAACTGAGTTTGCACGCAACCTTACGTAGGCGTTGTACTGTAGTAGTCTGCATATCTACAGTGTAATACTGGTTCCATTCGCATACGGTATTATTGTATGTATTAACTGAGTTTGCACGCAACCTTACGTAGGCGTTGTTCTGTAGTAGTCTGCATATCTACAGTGTAATAGTGGTTCCATTCGCATACGGTATTATTGTATGTATTAACTGAGTTTGCACGCAACCTTACGTAGGCGTTGTTCTGTAGTAGTCTGTATATCTACAATGTAATAGTGGTTCCATTCGCATACGGTATTATTGTATGTATTAACTGAGTTTGCACGCAACCTTACGTAGGCGTTGTTCTGTAGTAGTCTGTATATCTACAATGTAATAGTGGTTCCATTCGCATACGGTATTATTGTATGTATTAACTGAGTTTGCACGCAACCTTACGTAGGCGTTGTTCTGTAGTAGTCTGTATATCTACAATGTCATAGTGGTTCCATTCGCATACGGTATTATTGTATGTATTAACTGAGTTTGCACGCAACCTTACGTAGGCGTTGTTCTGTAGTAGTCTGTATATCTACACTGTAATAGTGGTTCCATTCGCATACGGTATTATTGTATGTATTAACTGAGTTTGCACGCAACCTTACGTAGGCGTTGTTCTGTAGTAGTCTGCATATCTACAATGTAATAGTGGTTCCATTCGCATACGGTATTATTGTATGTATTAACTGAGTTTGCACGAAACCTTGCGTAGGCGTTGTTCTGTAGTAGTCTGTATATCTACAATGTAATAGTGGTTCCATTCGCATACGGTATTATTGTATGTATTAACTGAGTTTGCACGCAACCTTGCGTAGGCGTTGTTCTGTAGTAGTCTGTATATCTACAATGTAATAGTGGTTCCATTCGCATACGGTATTATTGTATGTATTAACTGAGTTTGCACGCAACCTTGCGTAGGCGTTGTTCTGTAGTAGTCTGTATATCTACAATGTAATAGTGGTTCCATTCGCATACGGTATTATTGTATGTATTAACTGAGTTTGCACGCAACCTTGCGTAGGCGTTGTTATGTAGTAGTCTGTATATCTACAATGTAATAGTGGTTCCATTCGCATACGGTATTATTGTATGTATTAACTGAGTTTGCACGCAACCTTACGTAGGCGTTGTTCTGTAGTAGTCTGTATATCTACAATGTCATAGTGGTTCCATTCGCATACGGTATTATTGTATGTATTAACTGAGTTTGCACGCAACCTTGCGTAGGCGTTGTTCTGTAGTAGTCTGTATATCTACAGTGTAATAGTGGTTCCATTCGCATACGGTATTATTGTATGTATTAACTGAGTTTGCACGCAACCTTACGTAGGCGTTGTTCTGTAGTAGTCTGTATATCTACACTGTAATAGTGGTTCCATTCGCATACGGTATTATTGTATGTATTAACTGAGTTTGCACGCAACCTTACGTAGGCGTTGTTCTGTAGTAGTCTGCATATCTACAATGTAATAGTGGTTCCATTCGCATACGGTATTATTGTATGTATTAACTGAGTTTGCACGAAACCTTGCGTAGGCGTTGTTCTGTAGTAGTCTGTATATCTACAATGTAATAGTGGTTCCATTCGCATACGGTATTATTGTATGTATTAACTGAGTTTTCACGCAACCTTGCGTAGGCGTTGTTCTGTAGTAGTCTGTATATCTACAATGTAATAGTGGTTCCATTCGCATACGGTATTATTGTATGTATTAACTGAGTTTGCACGCAACCTTGCGTAGGCGTTGTTCTGTAGTAGTCTGTATATCTACAATGTAATAGTGGTTCCATTCGCATACGGTATTATTGTATGTATTAACTGAGTTTTCACGCAACCTTGCGTAGGCGTTGTTCTGTAGTAGTCTGTATATCTACAATGTAATAGTGGTTCCATTCGCATACGGTATTATTGTATGTATTAACTGAGTTTGCACGCAACCTTACGTAGACGTTGTTCTGTAGTAGTCTGCATATCTACAGTGTAATAGTGGTTCCATTCGCATACGGTATTATTGTATGTATTAACTGAGTTTGCACGCAACCTTACGTAGGCGTTGTTCTGTAGTAGTCTGTATATCTACAATGTAATAGTGGTTCCATTCGCATACGGTATTATTGTATGTATTAACTGAGTTTGCACGCAACCTTACGTAGGCGTTGTTCTGTAGTAGTCTGTATATCTACAATGTCATAGTGGTTCCATTCGCATACGGTATTATTGTATGTATTAACTGAGTTTGCACGCAACCTTACGTAGGCGTTGTTCTGTAGTAGTCTGCATATCTACAATGTAATAGTGGTTCCATTCGCATACGGTATTATTGTATGTATTAACTGAGTTTGCACGCAACCTTACGTAGGCGTTGTTCTGTAGTAGTCTGTATATCTACAGTGTAATAGTGGTTCCATTCGCATACGGTATTATTGTATGTATTAACTGAGTTTGCACGCAACCTTGCGTAGGCGTTGTTCTGTAGTAGTCTGTATATCTACAGTGTAATAGTGGTTCCATTCGCATACGGTATTATTGTATGTATTAACTGAGTTTGCACGCAACCTTGCGTAGGCGTTGTTCTGTAGTAGTCTGCATATCTACAATGTAATAGTGGTTCCATTCGCATACGGTATTATTGTATGTATTAACTGAGTTTGCACGCAACCTTACGTAGGCGTTGTTCTGTAGTAGTCTGTATATCTACCATATAATAGTGGTTCCATTCGCATACGGTATTATTGTATGTATTAACTGAGTTTGCACGCAACCTTACGTAGGCGTTGTTCTGTAGTAGTCTGTATATCTACAGTGTAATAGTGGTTCCATTCGCATACGGTATTATTGTATGTATTAACTGAGTTTGCACGCAACCTTACGTAGGCGTTGTTCTGTAGTAGTCTGCATATCTACAGTGTAATAGTGGTTCCATTCGCATACGGTATTATTGTATGTATTAACTGAGTTTGCACGCAACCTTACGTAGGCGTTGTTCTGTAGTAGTCTGTATATCTACAGTGTAATAGTGGTTCCATTCGCATACGGTATTATTGTATGTATTAACTGAGTTTGCACGCAACCTTACGTAGGCGTTGTTCTGTAGTAGTCTGTATATCTACAATGTAATAGTGGTTCCATTCGCATAAGGTATTATTGTATGTATTAACTGAGTTTGCACGCAACCTTACGTAGGCGTTGTTCTGTAGTAGTCTGTATATCTACAATGTCATAGTGGTTCCATTCGCATACGGTATTATTGTATGTATTAACTGAGTTTGCACGCAACCTTACGTAGACGTTGTTCTGTAGTAGTCTGCATATCTACAATGTAATAGTGGTTCCATTCGCATACGGTATTATTGTATGTATTAACTGAGTTTGCACGCAACCTTACGTAGGCGTTGTTCTGTAGTAGTCTGTATATCTACAGTGTAATAGTGGTTCCATTCGCATACGGTATTATTGTATGTATTAACTGAGTTTGCACGCAACCTTGCGTAGGCGTTGTTCTGTAGTAGTCTGTATATCTACAGTGTAATAGTGGTTCCATTCGCATACGGTATTATTGTATGTATTAACTGAGTTTGCACGCAACCTTGCGTAGGCGTTGTTCTGTAGTAGTCTGCATATCTACAATGTAATAGTGGTTCCATTCGCATACGGTATTATTGTATGTATTAACTGAGTTTGCACGCAACCTTACGTAGGCGTTGTTCTGTAGTAGTCTGTATATCTACCATATAATAGTGGTTCCATTCGCATACGGTATTATTGTATGTATTAACTGAGTTTGCACGCAACCTTACGTAGGCGTTGTTCTGTAGTAGTCTGTATATCTACAGTGTAATAGTGGTTCCATTCGCATACGGTATTATTGTATGTATTAACTGAGTTTGCACGCAACCTTACGTAGGCGTTGTACTGTAGTAGTCTGCATATCTACAGTGTAATAGTGGTTCCATTCGCATACGGTATTATTGTATGTATTAACTGAGTTTGCACGCAACCTTACGTAGGCGTTGTTCTGTAGTAGTCTGTATATCTACAATGTCATAGTGGTTCCATTCGCATACGGTATTATTGTATGTATTAACTGAGTTTGCACGCAACCTTGCGTAGGCGTTGTTCTGTAGTAGTCTGTATATCTACAGTGTAATAGTTGTTCCATTCGCATACGGTATTATTGTATGTATTAACTGAGTTTGCACGCAACCTTACGTAGGCGTTGTTCTGTAGTAGTCTGTATATCTACACTGTAATAGTGGTTCCATTCGCATACGGTATTATTGTATGTATTAACTGAGTTTGCACGCAACCTTGCGTAGGCGTTGTTCTGTAGTAGTCTGTATATCTACAATGTAATAGTGGTTCCATTCGCATACGGTATTATTGTATGTATTAACTGAGTTTGCACGCAACCTTGCGTAGGCGTTGTTCTGTAGTAGTCTGTATATCTACAATGTAATAGTGGTTCCATTCGCATACGGTATTATTGTATGTATTAACTGAGTTTGCACGCAACCTTGCGTAGGCGTTGTTATGTAGTAGTCTGTATATCTACAATGTAATAGTGGTTCCATTCGCATACGGTATTATTGTATGTATTAACTGAGTTTTCACGCAACCTTGCGTAGGCGTTGTTCTGTAGTAGTCTGTATATCTACAATGTAATAGTGGTTCCATTCGCATACGGTATTATTGTATGTATTAACTGAGTTTGCACGCAACCTTGCGTAGGCGTTGTTCTGTAGTAGTCTGTATATCTACAATGTAATAGTGGTTCCATTCGCATACGGTATTATTGTATGTATTAACTGAGTTTGCACGCAACCTTGCGTAGGCGTTGTTCTGTAGTAGTCTGTATATCTACAATGTAATAGTGGTTCCATTCGCATACGGTATTATTGTATGTATTAACTGAGTTTGCACGCAACCTTACGTAGGCGTTGTTCTGTAGTAGTCTGTATATCTACAATGTAATAGTGGTTCCATTCGCATACGGTATTATTGTATGTAATAACTGAGTTTGCACGCAACCTTGCGTAGGCGTTGTTCTGTAGTAGTCTGTATATCTACAATGTAATAGTGGTTCCATTCGCATACGGTATTATTGTATGTATTAACTGAGTTTGCACGCAACATTGCGTAGGCGTTGTTCTGTAGTAGTCTGTATATCTACAATGTAATAGTGGTTCCATTCGCATACGGTATTATTGTATGTATTAACTGAGTTTGCACGCAACCTTACGTAGGCGTTGTTCTGTAGTAGTCTGTATATCTACAATGTAATAGTGGTTCCATTCGCATACGGTATTATTGTATGTATTAACTGAGTTTGCACGCAACCTTGCGTAGGCGTTGTTATGTAGTAGTCTGTATATCTACAATGTAATAGTGGTTCCATTCGCATACGGTATTATTGTATGTATTAACTGAGTTTGCACGCAACCTTACGTAGGCGTTGTTCTGTAGTAGTCTGTATATCTACAATGTCATAGTGGTTCCATTCGCATACGGTATTATTGTATGTATTAACTGAGTTTGCACGCAACCTTGCGTAAGCGTTGTTCTGTAGTAGTCTGTATATCTACAGTGTAATAGTGGTTCCATTCGCATACGGTATTATTGTATGTATTAACTGAGTTTGCACGCAACCTTACGTAGGCGTTGTTCTGTAGTAGTCTGTATATCTACACTGTAATAGTGGTTCCATTCGCATACGGTATTATTGTATGTATTAACTGAGTTTGCACGCAACCTTACGTAGGCGTTGTTCTGTAGTAGTCTGCATATCTACAATGTAATAGTGGTTCCATTCGCATACGGTATTATTGTATGTATTAACTGAGTTTGCACGAAACCTTGCGTAGGCGTTGTTCTGTAGTAGTCTGTATATCTACAATGTAATAGTGGTTCCATTCGCATACGGTATTATTGTATGTATTAACTGAGTTTTCACGCAACCTTGCGTAGGCGTTGTTCTGTAGTAGTCTGTATATCTACAATGTAATAGTGGTTCTATTCGCATACGGTATTATTGTATGTATTAACTGAGTTTGCACGCAACCTTGCGTAGGCGTTGTTCTGTAGTAGTCTGTATATCTACAATGTAATAGTGGTTCCATTCGCATACGGTATTATTGTATGTATTAACTGAGTTTTCACGCAACCTTGCGTAGGCGTTGTTCTGTAGTAGTCTGTATATCTACAATGTAATAGTGGTTCCATTCGCATACGGTATTATTGTATGTATTAACTGAGTTTGCACGCAACCTAGCGTAGGCGTTGTTCTGTAGTAGTCTGTATATCTACAATGTAATAGTGGTTCCATTCGCATACGGTATTATTGTATGTATTAACTGAGTTTGCACGCAACCTTGCGTAGGCGTTGTTCTATAGTAGTCTGTATATCTACAATGTAATAGTGGTTCCATTCGCATACGGTATTATTGTATGTATTAACTGAGTTTGCACGCAACCTTGCGTAGGCGTTGTTCTGTAGTAGTCTGTATATCTGCAATGTAATAGTGGTTCCAATCGCATACGGTATTATTGTATGTATTAACTGAGTTTTCACGCAACCTTGCGTAGGAGTTGTTCTGTAGTAGTCTGTATATCTACAATGTAATAGTGGTTCCATTCGCATACAGTAGTATTGTATGTATTAACTGAGTTTGCACGCAACCTTGCGTAGGCGTTGTTCTGTAGTAGTCTGTATATCTACAATGTAATAGTGGTTCCATTCGCATACGGTATTATTGTATGTATTAACTGAGTTTCCACGCAACCTTGCGTAGGCGTTGTTCTGTAGTAGTCTGTATATCTACAATGTAATAGTGGTTCCATTCGCATACGGTATTATTGTATGTAATAACTGAGTTTGCACGCAACCTTGCGTAGGCGTTGTTCTGTAGTAGTCTGTATATCTACAATGTAATAGTGGTTCCATTCGCATACGGTATTATTGTATGTATTAACTGAGTTTGCACGCAACCTTACGTAGGCGTTGTACTGTAGTAGTCTGCATATCTACAGTGTAATAGTGGTTCCATTCGCATACGGTATTATTGTATGTATTAACTGAGTTTGCACGCAACCTTACGTAGGCGTTGTTCTGTAGTAGTCTGCATATCTACAGTGTAATAGTGGTTCCATTCGCATACGGTATTATTGTATGTATTAACTGAGTTTGCACGCAACCTTACGTAGGCGTTGTTCTGTAGTAGTCTGTATATCTACAATGTAATAGTGGTTCCATTCGCATACGGTATTATTGTATGTATTAACTGAGTTTGCACGCAACCTTACGTAGGCGTTGTTCTGTAGTAGTCTGTATATCTACAATGTCATAGTGGTTCCATTCGCATACGGTATTATTGTATGTATTAACTGAGTTTGCACGCAACCTTGCGTAGGCGTTGTTCTGTAGTAGTCTGTATATCTACACTGTAATAGTGGTTCCATTCGCATACGGTATTATTGTATGTATTAACTGAGTTTGCACGCAACCTTACGTAGGCGTTGTTCTGTAGTAGTCTGCATATCTACAATGTAATAGTGGTTCCATTCGCATACGGTATTATTGTATGTATTAACTGAGTTTGCACGAAACCTTGCGTAGGCGTTGTTCTGTAGTAGTCTGTATATCTACAATGTAATAGTGGTTCCATTCGCATACGGTATTATTGTATGTATTAACTGAGTTTGCACGCAACCTTGCGTAGGCGTTGTTCTGTAGTAGTCTGTATATCTACAATGTAATAGTGGTTCCATTCGCATACGGTATTATTGTATGTATTAACTGAGTTTGCACGCAACCTTGCGTAGGCGTTGTTCTGTAGTAGTCTGTATATCTACAATGTAATAGTGGTTCCATTCGCATACGGTATTATTGTATGTATTAACTGAGTTTGCACGCAACCTTGCGTAGGAGTTGTTCTGTAGTAGTCTGTATATCTACAATGTAATAGTGGTTCCATTCGCATACGGTATTATTGTATGTATTAACTGAGTTTGCACGCAACCTTACGTAGGCGTTGTTCTGTAGTAGTCTGTATATCTACAATGTCATAGTGGTTCCATTCGCATACGGTATTATTGTATGTATTAACTGAGTTTGCACGCAACCTTGCGTAGGCGTTGTTCTGTAGTAGTCTGTATATCTACAGTGTAATAGTGGTTCCATTCGCATACGGTATTATTGTATGTATTAACTGAGTTTGCACGCAACCTTACGTAGGCGTTGTTCTGTAGTAGTCTGTATATCTACACTGTAATAGTGGTTCCATTCGCATACGGTATTATTGTATGTATTAACTGAGTTTGCACGCAACCTTACGTAGGCGTTGTTCTGTAGTAGTCTGCATATCTACAATGTAATAGTGGTTCCATTCGCATACGGTATTATTGTATGTATTAACTGAGTTTGCACGAAACCTTGCGTAGGCGTTGTTCTGTAGTAGTCTGTATATCTACAATGTAATAGTGGTTCCATTCGCATACGGTATTATTGTATGTATTAACTGAGTTTGCACGCAACCTTGCGTAGGCGTTGTTCTATAGTAGTCTGTATATCTACAATGTAATAGTGGTTCCATTCGCATACGGTATTATTGTATGTATTAACTGAGTTTTCACGCAACCTTGCGTAGGCGTTGTTCTGTAGTAGTCTGTATATCTACAATGTAATAGTGGTTCCATTCGCATACGGTATTATTGTATGTATTAACTGAGTTTGCACGCAACCTTGCGTAGGCGTTGTTCTGTAGTAGTCTGTATATCTACAATGTAATAGTGGTTCCATTCGCATACGGTATTATTGTATGTATTAACTGAGTTTGCACGCAACCTTGCGTAGGCGTTGTTCTATAGTAGTCTGTATATCTACAATGTAATAGTGGTTCCATTCGCATACGGTATTATTGTATGTATTAACTGAGTTTGCACGCAACCTTGCGTAGGCGTTGTTCTGTAGTAGTCTGTATATCTACAATGTAATAGTGGTTCCATTCGCATACGGTATTATTGTATGTATTAACTGAGTTTTCACGCAACCTTGCGTAGGCGTTGTTCTGTAGTAGTCTGTATATCTACAATGTAATAGTGGTTCCATTCGCATACGGTATTATTGTATGTATTAACTGAGTTTGCACGCAACCTTGCGTAGGCGTTGTTCTGTAGTAGTCTGTATATCTACAATGTAATAGTGGTTCCATTCGCATACGGTATTATTGTATGTATTAACTGAGTTTGCACGCAACCTTGCGTAGGCGTTGTTCTGTAGTAGTCTGTATATCTACAATGTAATAGTGGTTCCATTCGCATACGGTATTATTGTATGTATTAACTGAGTTTGCACGCAACCTTACGTAGGCGTTGTTCTGTAGTAGTCTGTATATCTACAATGTAATAGTGGTTCCATTCGCATACGGTATTATTGTATGTAATAACTGAGTTTGCACGCAACCTTGCGTAGGCGTTGTTCTGTAGTAGTCTGTATATCTACAATGTAATAGTGGTTCCATTCGCATACGGTATTATTGTATGTATTAACTGAGTTTGCACGCAACATTGCGTAGGCGTTGTTCTGTAGTAGTCTGTATATCTACAATGTAATAGTGGTTCCATTCGCATACGGTATTATTGTATGTATTAACTGAGTTTGCACGCAACCTTACGTAGGCGTTGTTCTGTAGTAGTCTGTATATCTACAATGTAATAGTGGTTCCATTCGCATACGGTATTATTGTATGTAATAACTGAGTTTGCACGCAACCTTACGTAGGCGTTGTTCTGTAGTAGTCTGTATATCTACAATGTAATAGTGGTTCCATTCGCATACGGTATTATTGTATGTATTAACTGAGTTTGCACGCAACCTTACGTAGGCGTTGTTCTGTAGTAGTCTGTATATCTACAATGTAATAGTGGTTCCATTCGCATACGGTATTATTGTATGTATTAACTGAGTTTGCACGCAACCTTACGTAGGCGTTGTTCTGTAGTAGTCTGTATATCTACAGTGTAATAGTGGTTCCATTCGCATACGGTATTATTGTATGTATTAACTGAGTTTGCACGCAACCTTGCGTAGGCGTTGTTCTGTAGTAGTCTGTATATCTACAATGTAATAGTGGTTCCATTCGCATACGGTATTATTGTATGTATTAACTGAGTTTGCACGCAACCTTACGTAGGCGTTGTTCTGTAGTAGTCTGTATATCTACAATGTAATAGTGGTTCCATTCGCATACGGTATTATTGTATGTATTAACTGAGTTTGCACGCAACCTTGCGTAGGCGTTGTTCTGTAGTAGTCTGTATATCTACAATGTAATAGTGGTTCCATTCGCATACGGTATTATTGTATGTATTAACTGAGTTTTCACGCAACCTTGCGTAGGCGTTGTTCTGTAGTAGTCTGTATATCTACAATGTAATAGTGGTTCCATTCGCATACGGTATTATTGTATGTATTAACTGAGTTTTCACGCAACCTTGCGTAGGCGTTGTTCTGTAGTAGTCTGTATATCTACAATGTAATAGTGGTTCCATTCGCATACAGTAGTATTGTATGTATTAACTGAGTTTGCACGCAACCTTGCGTAGGCGTTGTTCTGTAGTAGTCTGTATATCTACAATGTAATAGTGGTTCCATTCGCATACGGTATTATTGTATGTATTAACTGAGTTTGCACGCAACCTTGCGTAGGCGTTGTTCTGTAGTAGTCTGTATATCTACAATGTAATAGTGGTTCCATTCGCATACGGTATTATTGTATGTAATAACTGAGTTTGCACGCAACCTTGCGTAGGCGTTGTTCTGTAGTAGTCTGTATATCTACAATGTAATAGTGGTTCCATTCGCATACGGTATTATTGTATGTATTAACTGAGTTTGCACGCAACATTGCGTAGGCGTTGTTCTGTAGTAGTCTGTATATCTACAATGTAATAGTGGTTCCATTCGCATACGGTATTATTGTATGTATTAACTGAGTTTGCACGCAACCTTGCGTAGGCGTTGTTCTGTAGTAGTCTGTATATCTACAATGTAATAGTGGTTCCATTCGCATACGGTATTATTGTATGTATTAACTGAGTTTGCACGCAACCTTACGTAGGCGTTGTTCTGTAGTAGTCTGTATATCTACAATGTAATAGTGGTTCCATTCGCATACGGTATTATTGTATGTATTAACTGAGTTTGCACGCAACCTTGCGTAGGCGTTGTTCTGTAGTAGTCTGTATATCTACAATGTAATAGTGGTTCCATTCGCATACGGTATTATTGTATGTATTAACTGAGTTTGCACGCAACCTTACGTAGGCGTTGTTCTGTAGTAGTCTGTATATCTACAATGTAATAGTGGTTCCATTCGCATACGGTATTATTGTATGTATTAACTGAGTTTGCACGCAACCTTACGTAGGCGTTGTTCTGTAGTAGTCTGTATATCTACAGTGTAATAGTGGTTCCATTCGCATACGGTATTATTGTATGTATTAACTGAGTTTGCACGCAACCTTGCGTAGGCGTTGTTCTGTAGTAGTCTGTATATCTACAATGTAATAGTGGTTCCATTCGCATACGGTATTATTGTATGTATTAACTGAGTTTGCACGCAACCTTACGTAGGCGTTGTTCTGTAGTAGTCTGTATATCTACAATGTAATAGTGGTTCCATTCGCATACGGTATTATTGTATGTATTAACTGAGTTTGCACGCAACCTTGCGTAGGCGTTGTTCTGTAGTAGTCTGTATATCTACAATGTAATAGTGGTTCCATTCGCATACGGTATTATTGTATGTATTAACTGAGTTTGCACGCAACCTTGCGTAGGCGTTGTTCTGTAGTAGTCTGTATATCTACAATGTAATAGTGGTTCCATTCGCATACGGTATTATTGTATGTATTAACTGAGTTTGCACGCAACCTTACGTAGGCGTTGTTCTGTAGTAGTCTGTATATCGGTAGTATGGTGATGAGAGTACAATACGTGATGCTCAACCAAGTTTGGGGGGAATAGAGCGCTACAGGGCGCTGTCTTCAAGGTCAGTACTTCCTACAGTCACAAGGAGTCACAAGGTTGCGTCGTCACCTTTGCAGCTGCCACTTATCTCTATAGTTTTGCTTTATTGATAGTGATGGTTTACATTTTTAATGGTTACAATAGCAAGTAAAAAAAGTGAATCTAATTCAGAATGTCACGTTTCTGAAGATGAGTGAACTTGGAAATACTCTTTCAAGCCTGTGTGCTTCATTAGCAATGAAGCTGTAGCTGTGTACAGGGAGTACAACCTCTCACGACACTTCATGACAAAACATAACATCACCACTGATGAAACTATGATTGAAGCACGGAGGGAAAAGGAACCGTCTGTCACAGTTTCATCTGTTACATACACCTTCATACGCTTCTAGTGAATAATCAATTTTTGTAACTTTTTTAAGTGTTTTTTCACCATTGAAGCATATAAGTGATTTGTGATGTAAATATACAAAAATAAAATGTATGATATAAAAATTGGTTTTGTTCAATTTTTATCAGCCCGTCTACATATTCTATTTTATCTGATCCTCCCCTTATAAGGTTTGCCAATCACTGGTCTAGACAATATTTTTTGCATTAAAATCCCCGTCTAGTAGAAACTGGTCGAGACTGGTAAAAGCTCAATGCAGTCGCGCACTGCACACTGAACTGTAGAGGACGTGGATTGCATAAACTGAGAAGGTGGTTCTGTTCGTTGCATTACAAGGATCGTAGTGGCTAGCATCGTGGCAAGTTGTATACCGACACCGTGAGAGTGGTTGATTCAGTGGTGGCTAGTGCCTAAGACATATGGGGGTTGCAAATAGTAATAGTGTTAGTTTTTTAAAGCAAATAAATGGAATCATAAAAACGTATTGACCTGTTATAGAGAAAATAGATAGACACTGCTTAATACTTTGAGATTTATTCTATTGAAGGAATTATAATGACACTTTTTTGTTATTTTTACTTATTTAAGACAAAGGATGTCAAGTCATGGCCCTATTTATTAACAAAACAATCTCTATTCATTCTTAACTTTGAGTGTCAACAAACTCGGGAAGAGCGTCTCTTCGGATGGAGGCAATCTTAAACGAACACTCCCGAGGTTTCAGCCCGTGTTCGAATTAAGGAGTCTTACGGCACTGCCTAGTGGTTTCAGTCTGGACATTCCAATGTTTTTTTCTCCATTAGGACTGACGTCACCGGGTGTTGCAGGTTTCCCTGTAACCGGCCGATCGAGACTGTCTGTAACTGAGAGAACGGTCACACGGTCACTGCGGTTCTGACGTTTTTCATATTATTTATAATGATGGAGCATGTTAAATGATTAATAATCACTTATAGCAATGTATATAATAGTGTGGTTGTGTGTGTGTGTGTGTTTGTGCGTGCGTGCGTGCGTGTGTGTGTGTGTGTGTGTGTGTGTGTGTGTGTTCTATGCTGATTCTCAATAAACGCCGAGAAAAATCTATTAAAGATATAGAAATGAAATTTGAAATCTTGCTTCCGTTACAGGCGTTTCCTATGAAACATTTCTCCAAAATTTCCTGAGCTTCTGTATAACTACTTTAGTATGCTGCTAAAAAACTAAATGTTCTCTTTCAATTAAATATTTTACTGGAAACGAATATTTTTTTTCTACAGCTATGTGTATTCCGGAAGCCCTGGGGGCGAGGCCGGTACAGGAAAAAAGCTGTTAGGTTTACATATAAGACACATCTCGCTCACACGTTCAACATGAGCGCTTGCAATGTGTATGTTTAATTAAAACCAGATGATTTCTGTTTAAGAGGTATTTTATTGCAGCGGCACTGATCGAAACAAATTAGTTCCTGTGTAATCCAACCTGTGACCTGGGGTAATACACCTCCCGGATTAGCGGACATCAACCAGAAACCACGTATCGCAGTATGAAAACAAATTAATCAAATATCACACACAGATATATTTGCTTCATTCCATTATTGCGTGCATATGTTGTAATAAACGGTATCTGTGCGGTTTAAACAGCGTTTTGTAATCAAATATCGGCGAACCAAATAATATGAGCTGCGACAAATTTACCTTTGCTTGAAATCAATTAATATTTGTACCGAGTTAGTTGTCTCACAGTTCATTACGCATTGCATTTAAACACGAGCTATAAATTCATTATTTTTTAAAATTATTGTAGACTGAAATTGAAATGAAAGACAAAACGGAATGCTGATAATGTTCCTCTTGTTTTAATACATCAGGGCCGGCCTTAGATTGTGTAGGCCCTAGTGCAAACATCTACTTGGAGGCCATTATTTTGGCGACCAATTTGCACCCTCTCCTACCCTCAATATTTAGGATTATATTACATTTAAATACAGTAAGAAACTTAAGTAACAGAAAAACATCATATATTATTAATAATAGTCAACTAATATACGTTGTCAAATTTAAAGTTCTGAGATAGAAAATGTTTATATTATATATATTTAAAAATTATCGTACACTATATACAGCTTTCCTGATAATTTTTCTACCTACTTTTATATCACTGTTAACAAAATTTTGTTCCCTTGTAGCGTTTCGAGCACATTTAGCTTCACAGAATATTAGCTTATCGTTCATTTTAGCTTTGTTACTTTGTTTTTGTTTGAGGAGTAAAAAATCATCAGTTATAAATGAAATAATAGAACCAGGCATGGGAATTAAAAAAAGTCTTAAAATATTTTGAAGGGTATATGAAACCAATGATGTGAAATTATTTTTCAGTTAAAGTACTCGCTTTGAACTAACGAGCTCCTGTTTGTCTGTCTGACTCTCTCACAGACATAACATGCCATGTGTGCGCTTCCACACCATATGATTTTCTGTATTTAAAGTAAATATAAATAAAAAAATAATAAATTCTTTCCATCCATTTATTAAAAAGTAATTCTAACTAAGCAGTGTAGAGTTGGGAGAAGTCTGCAGTACCATCACACGTTGTGATACAACTTCGCATTCATCACCAGTCCTAATTCTATAACGACCTAACGTATGCTCCGGTGGCACCAACGTCGTCAGACTAAATAATGAGGTGTTGAAACTTTCATAATACGGCTCTCATAATTGGCTATTTCAACAATTAGGCAGTTCCTTCACACACTTCGCTGTCAGTTTCCGGTACAAGAATTTTCGCGACAATTTAATCTCAAAATCAACGCCTCGTGATTCAATTAAAACTTTGCACCGAAGCTAATTGCTCAAGTTTGAATCCAATTGGGCAAGTACATACGATGATTATTTTTATAGCTCTTGTCGTTTATTTTTTTAAAGTAAAAACGGGTACAGTGACGCCTACAAAAACTTATTGGACGGACATAAACATACCATTCCGTGGCAGTATAATTTCCGTCATGTTACGCTATGAGGCACCTTAAAATAAATTAAACAACATATGATTTCATGCAACAGCTGATTTTGTGTCATAGGTTATGTTGTAGAACAGCTGTTTTACACGTAGCTTATGTTACATTATTTATTGAACATTGTTAAGGATAAGTGATATTATTAAATATTATGTTTGATAAGTTAATAAATATAATTTTTTATTTAAATTTTAAAGAATTTCAATATAAATAATTCAATATAATGAAAACAATAAATTATGTATTTTAATCGTAATTTTTAAATGAAAACATTTTTAGACGCGTATTATGCTTTCAATTAAATGATTTCAATTAAAATATTTCTTCAAATTGTATTCAGTAAACAAATAAATGTGTTGTAATAAAGTATTTTTGTTACCTACATTATTTTATTATTAACTACAATATATATTAGTCTTTATTTAATGTCAGTTTTTAAATTTTTTAAAATTACCGATGATATGTTAACGAATATGTTTCAGAGTGAAACAAAAATGTACAAATGTGTGCGGGAACTCTGATAACGGTAGGATGATAGGTGTTTATGTTGAGGCGAAAGTACAATAAAGGTGTTATGATTTGGTTGAGGTTTGAAAATATGAAAAGAAATAAAGATTGGAATAAACAGTAAAATAAATCAAATTAATACCACAGATAACTGTGTCGTTACTCTTATGTAGACATACTCTTTACCGGGATATAGAGAAATATCTTTCCTTGATTTTTGTAGTGAGGGCAAAGATATGTACCTACCCTCATTTATAACTCTAATACCTTGCATAACTATAAACGCATCATTCACACGTCAAGAATATAACGCATTTCAAAGAATTGTATTCAGGATTGGCCTATTCCGGTTCTCGATTCCAGGAATCGTCGATTTTATTGACATCGATCAATCGTCGATGCTTGATTCTCCATTACTCAAAGGGTCGATTCCGATTCTTGTTGTCTTAATTGTAAAAATATAATGTGCGGTATTATTAAAAAAAAAACTATTAAAAAATATATTTAAAATAGAATAATATTCAACTAATAATAATAATAATAATAATTAACTATGTCTTATTTTATGTTAGTTGCTTTCATTGAATTAAACGGTTAAAGCAATTACTATTTTAGATAACTAAAATATTATTATTATTTATGAAGCAACAACAAAGACGATAGAAGACATTTCTGGTCCGTTTGTTAGTAAGTTATATTCAATTTGTCTATCATGCTTTCACAACTTCCTATTCATTAATAAAGGTCGAACGTTTTGTGTAGCTTATTACATTGAAACTGAACTTTTAAAAGTCTTCATCATATGACAGAGACGTTAACTAGATTCGTCGTTAGAGAATATCAAGTATGCCTGTATAACTTGAAGAATCGCAAGTCCACTTTAGAATCGAGAATCGGAAAAAAATGTAGAATCGAAATCGGTAATTAACTTTAGTAATTGATGTCATCCCTAGTTTGAAATACCATTTTTAATTTAATTCACCATCTGTATTACATTGAACCTCATCCTCTGAATTGTAGAACAAACCCATTGTTTCCTGTTGTTATCAAGGAGGCACTAAGAACCTCAAGTGACCTCAGAGTAGCCCGAGGTCATGCACTGGCTAACAGTACTTCGACTGTGTCTTGCGCCTTAAAAAGAATAGTACAAATCTGGCCACTCCATCAGCATGCATACTGCATACACAGCTGACTTTGTTGTACCGTGTGACGGTCCCTTAAAGGGAGTGGTACTACAGGTTAGGGCAATACCGGCCTACGGCGGTAGACTTTCTTGCGGAGGAATGTGTGTTTTTTGTATAAAGTTAGATGATTTAGATAATATTTGGCACAATTGCTCGTAGCATTGCGGCAAATGAACCAGACGTCTCGATCATAATAAATAAATACTTAGCAAAGTAGGAATGGAAATGGAAAATAAATGCAAATCGTTGATAGAAAATCAAATAGATATACAAAATGTCGGACCCTCACACCTTTTCATTTCAAGGCCGAATAGATAACCATTGGCGGCAACTATGGTTTGATTTAAAACAGAATAGTACTCTACGAAAGTGAAATCGGGCAGAAGGGAAGGGGCTGCCATCATCTGGGAGAACAGGATATCCTCATCCGGTCGGGTCGGTGAGCCTTGTTGCAATTCTACGTTAAACTTCTGTTCATGGCACTGTCACAGTGTTCAAACTGACAACACCGCAACCCTACCCCGCTACAGACCCGTTTCAATTCTGCTTTAAATTAAACTATAGGCTGGTAATATGCCTGACCTGATCAATACGAATGATTGAGGGTCCCCTAATCCTCTGGGGCGGTTTAGTTGAACAGTCAGAAAGGTTTTAGTGTTGTATCAGTTGGATATGAGAAAAGACTCTTGCATAAATGCTATGATGAGCCACCAGAAATTAGTTTGATAGTTCATGTCTTTTTACCAGTTGTATGCGTGGAAAAGTGAGCAGTCAGAAATATGTTTGCCTGTTGCGTCCGTTGTTTATGTGTAGAGCATGGAGAATAAATGGATAGATTGATGAAGCATGGCCATGTAAGGAGAGAAAATACTCGTAGAAACAGGTGAATAACCAGAATGGTATATTGGACCTTGATAGAGAGGGAATCCAAAGCTATCATGAAGTGATATAGTGGATGAGTCCCCTGTAGAAAAGATGTGGATTAAGATAACCGAAACAAAATCCAACGAAAGACATAAATCGAGGCTTAAGAGAAGCGAAACAGCGCGAATTGTAAAAAAAAAAACTATTTAAAATATTATTAATTTTATGTTAGGATGGAAATAGTGTACATTATTTTGTGCTCTTAAATCTACTTACTAAAAGATTTTTGTTACAAACATGCAAATTATCTTGGATAAAAACATTCCTTTAAATTTATACTCGGAATAGTATTTTCCTATTCACCTTCTTAAGAGGGTTTGGGGTTTTTGGGGAATAAATGTCCACCGTTGACTGTTTCTACAAAAGTGGTAACGTTACTGTATTGGTTTATAGCCCAAAGATCTCTTTCCCTAAGCACCTCCTCCGTTTAAGTAGAATTAAAATCAGAAAAGTATTTTGCAATCCAAATTTAAATAGCAACATAGGGATAATCACGACTTTAACCAAACCGGGTATTGCTGTGACAACTGAAATATTCAATACTGCCAAGTTTATCACAGCTACGTCACTCGACCTTTCTACTTTCCTGTGGGGACGCAGACGAGGCAATTACAGCGATATACCGAGGAGACGTCTTCCTACCTTACCGATTGTGATTTACCTCCTACCGATTTATGTCGATTACAGTATTTTATTATAATAAGACTATTCTGTCCTCTAATGTTTAGTATTCCATGAATGGGTTCACTTCATTTTCTCTGACCAATGCCTGCTTTCAATCAAGATCTTTTCTAAAGTATGTGGCATGTTTTCAGTTACTTTCTAAACGAACATTCTTAGATATATCGTTCATTGTTGCTACTTTCATCAGTGATTGAATCCTCAGTAGTTTTATTTTCTAAAACGTATCAATAACTATTTACTCTTACTGACTCATTAAAAGTAGGCATGAGTGATCCATAAACTGTTTAAACATTAATTGAAATTATTATTTCATACATACAAATAATAATGTATGTATTATTATTACATACATTATTAATAATAA
>JBAIZL010000004.1:208512780-208652780 GCA_036971475.1 Prosapia bicincta
GTGTGTGTGTGTGTGTGTGTGTGTGTGTGTGTGTGTGTGTGTGTGTGTGTGTGTGTGTGTGTGTGTGTGTGTGTGTGTGTGTGTGTGTGTGTGTGTGTGTGTGTATGTGTGTGTGTATGTGTGAGTGTGTGTGTGTGTGTGTGTGTGTGTGTGTGTGTGTGTGTGTGTGTGTGTGTGTGTGTGTGTGTGTGTGTGTGTGTGTAGTTTTCACAATTTTACTTCAACCTGCAGAATAATAATGGTAGAAATAGCATAATTAGATAGATTAACGTGACCAACTTTTTCTTCAAAGTGGAATCACCAGTCTTAAAACTGAAAGTATATAGTTTAGTGCGGTTGATTTGGTTTTGAGGTGAAAGCATTTTTACCGTTTGTGGTGAAAAGAAGATCATGTTTAGTTAATAATAGAAAATATATGTAATATTTGTTTTTAAACTATTGAATGTTTGAAACGAAACTAGGAAAGAAACTGAAACTCAAACTCAGAATATGTTTGGTTTTATATCTTAGGATGGAAGTCTTGTTTAACTATATTTATTTATATTCAAAGCGAATATATCCATAAAATATACTGGACGGTGTTTCCATCTATGCTATCTACTACACACTGCTCAGTTCGGAATTTTAGTACGTCCAGTTGTGGCCAAGAATATGTAGCCATGCGAACATTCATTTGTAAATGTAATACACAATTTCGTGATTTAATTAAAACTGGTCGTTAATTATTTACCTAAATTCTTACATCGCTATTAAATCAAGGGACATTTTTACCTTAAAACAGTTCTTTCCAATTTATAATATTACGAATCATTACATTACAAAACATAGAGTTTTAAAGCAGGACTAACTGGTGTTACAAGTTGGATTGTTAGTATTGCAAGAGAGTGCTGGCTTGCATTAAGAAAATATCCCTGTCATAGACTCCTTGTTGGTTTTCTAAAGACCTTACTAAATTGTATATTCCCGTCAAGATATTGAAATGGGGAATGATGACGGGCAAATGTATTAATTGGACCACTACCCTGGTCCAAGGATATATTCCGGATCAAGGATATATTTTGGATTTTATGTTGATAAAGCTACAACTTGTCGAAATTAAAATCACCTGAAAATTTTAAAACTTACTGAGATGTGCGTACTGAGATGTGAAAAGCACTTGCAGGGCTCAGATACGTATAAGTTCTGCAAGTCGACGTTTCTCCGAGCGCTTTGGACAACCAAATTCACAAATACAATTTATGTTTTATAAATTGTACCGACAAAATGCTACTTCTACGCTGTAACCTTTGTTTAGTAATATGGTACTAAAACTATTAGCTTGTAAAATGGCATTCACAAACACGTATTTTTAATAAATCTGCAAAATATTACTACAGATAGATATGCTGGTGCAGATAAGACATACGCTTCTACAAAAGGGGTATTACTGTTTTAAGAATGGGTCGCGTAAAAACGGAAAGAAACAAACTTATTAATAACTCTTCTCCTCTAAATCCCCCCCGTCGCAAAGATAAAGACTAGTCATTATGACTATCCTAACGAAAATCTTCGTCGTGTAGAAAAGTATAGATTTCTCATTTTTGACTATCCTCTAGTAAATCTTTGTCGACGGAAACATATAGATTTGACATATAGACAGATTTGTATAGACTAGTTATTTATGACTGCCCAACGATAATCTCCGTCTCATAGAAACGTATAGACTAATAATTTATGACTATGCTATCATAAATCTCCGACGGACAGATTTATATAGACTAGTTATTTATGACTGTCCAAAGATAATCTCGGTCGTATAGAAACGTGCATACTACTCATTTATGACTATGCTATCGTAAATCTCCGTCGGACAGATTTGTATAGACTAGTTATGTATGACTGCCCAACGATAATCTCCGTCTCATAGAAACGTATAGACTAATAATTTATGACTACGCTATCGTAAATCTCCGACGGACAGATTTGTACATACTAGTTATTTATGACTGTCCAAAGATAATCTCCGTCGCATAGAAACGTGTATACTACTCATTTATGAATATGCTATCGTAAATCTCCGTCGGACAGATTTGTATAGACTAGTTATGTATGACTGCCCAACGATAATCTCCGTCTCATAGAAACGTATAGACTAATAATTTATGACTACGATATCGTAAATCTCCGACGGACAGATTTGTACATACTAGTTATTTATGACTGTCCAAAGATAATCTCCATCGCATAGAAACGTGTATACTACTCATTTATGAATATGCTATCGTAAATCTCCGTCGGACAGATTTGTATAGACTAGTTATGTATGACTGCCCAACGATAATCTCCGTCTCATAGAAACGTATAGACTAATAATTTATGACTACGCTATCGTAAATCTCCGACGGACAGATTTGTACATACTAGTTATTTATGACTGTCCAAAGATAATCTCCGTCGCATAGAAACGTGTATACTACTCATTTATGAATATGCTATCGTAAATCTCCATCGGACAGATTTGTATAGACTAGTTATGTATGACTGCCCAACGATAATCTCCGTCTCATAGAAACGTATAGACTAATAATTTATGACTACACTATCGTAAATCTCCGACGGACAGATTTGTATAGACTAGTTATTTATGACTGTCCAAAGATAATCTCCGTCGCATAGAAACGTGTATACTACTCATTTATGACTATGCTATCGTAAATCTCCGTCGGACAGGTTTGTATAGACTAGTTATGTATGACTGCCCAACGATAATCTCCGTCTCATAGAAACGTATAGACTAATAATTTATGACTACGCTATCGTAAATCTCCGACGGACAGATTTGTATAGACTAGTTATTTATGACTGTCCAAAGATAATCTCCGTCGCATAGAAACGTGTATACTACTCATTTATGACTATGCTATCGTAAATCTCCGTCGGACAGGTTTGTATAGACTAGTTATGTATGACTGCCCAACGATAATCTCCGTCTCCGTCTCATAGAAACGTATAGACTAATAATTTATGACTACGCTATCGTAAATCTCCGACGGACAGATTTGTATAGACTAGTTATTTATGACTGTCCAAAGATAATCTCCGTCGCATAGAAACGTGTATACTACTCATTTATGAATATGCTATCGTTAATCTCCGTCGGACAGGATTGTACAGACTTTATGACTAACCGACTGCAATTGTTCACCGTTAGAACTATGTATTTATTTATGATTATTCTACACAATGGTTTTTACTGTTACTTCAAACTTTGAACGGACGGAATTATTATTATTATTATTATTATTATTAATAAAACAACTGAGTTTCGTTTACAATAACTATATATATATATATATATATATATATATATATATGTTTATACATTTATTTATATGTTTAAAGGTAAATAATGCTAATTTTTTTAGTATAAAAATGAACAACGAAGTTTTCAAATATCTTTCTTTCATTATGGCAATAATTATTTCTATGAAATACACCTATAGAATGTACAATGTATGCTAGTTGGAATTTAGTTTTCTAACATCATGCTTAATTTTTTTGAGAAATAAAACTTATATTGAATTAAAACGTCTTTTTTAAATTAGGTTTTGTATATTTTTTTTAATAGTACAATAATAATAGTCTAATTTTAATAAATCATTATTCAAGTGAAACAAATGAATGTGTCGCTCTGTCTATGTTTACATTATTGACATTTTCGCTCTAAACAGATAAAAAAATTTAGTTTTTTCTCATAGAAATGCTTAATGTTCTCCCGTGTTAGTGTGTATTTTTAAATATTATTAATAAATAATAGCTTACAGAAACTTTGTTAGTTGTTTTTTTTTAATTTTTGATTTATTAACTTAGTTAAATTGATTTCTGTATCTTACAGCAGTGGTGTTTGTTAGCCTGCGGTAGTTCAACAAACACCAGACTCATTGATGATGTACTGTTTATTACCCAATTTTTGTTCTAAAAAATTGTTGTGAAAAGCAAAAACTATGTATAAAGTGATTTTTTTTCTTTTATTTGCTTCTAAGTTAATATAAATAAATACATATTTTGTCGACCAAAGTTGGACACTTTTCCATACCTGTAACGCAAACCGGTTAGTCCCAAATCCGAGTTACGAAATACCCCGGCCATATCCGTCACCATAATTACGTTTTGACGATATTTATAATATCCTGATTATGCCACAGAGAGACACGATACCATCGTGATTTTAGCGATAGGCGTGAGTTGCGTGCTGGTGTCCCGTTAGCGACAATAGCGAAGCAGGCCAGTCGCCCGGTCGGCCCACATACAGCCAGACGGCCAGATAACTCGCAGATATGTATTCAACGAGATAAGTTCGATGAACTAGGTGGCGCGGTGATTTCATGGCTTCTGTGCGTTCATCAGCTGTTCTCTTCAAGGTCGTCGTGTTGTTTTGTGTGTTGGTGAGTTTACTATATCTAGTGTTTAGAAACGAAACTGTGTGTTTCTTGTTATTACTAAACAATTACTAGTGTTTTCTTTTACAAGTTAGTGTTTCAGTGAAAATACATTGTTGATATCTTAATTGTATCTTTAATTGCTAAATGTTAATTGATTGTCTTTCGATTTTTTCCTTTATTTTTGCAATGTCAACGATCGTCCTTAGTTATGATAGGAACTGAACTCTAGTTATTGTTTACTTTACATATCTATAAAGCTAAGGCGCAGTGAAGGAGTTTGAGGGTTTGAAAAATTATAAAGAATTTTTTTCGTTTTTACTGAACAAACAAACTATTTTAAAATGGTCCAGTTTTGTAACAGATTTTATATTAATTACAATTTTCATAAGGAAATTTATATGGTTTCAGTATTTTTTTAACTTAAACTTTTTTGGTATGTCTATCGAGTATTATTATTTTTCCGTTTTACTGAAGGCTTTCTACTATACCGATAAGGATTACGCCTATATAGTCGACAATTATCTATGTGTTATAAAATACACTTGTAACCTACTTTTGATCTAAGCTTGCGAGAACAATACATGCAGCAAACAAATAAAACTCAAATACCCACAATATATTACTTAAATAACTTTAATAACATACATGTTTCAATAGCCAAGCTATCATCATCAGTGACGGTAACGCCTGGTGTTACACATGGCTGTTGAAACATGTATAACATTATTATCATATAGAAAAAAATATATTTGTAAGATTTTAGTTAGCTCATGTTTGGCTCTTACATTGTAATTGACTGCTCAGATCGTCTGAAGTGATAGGAAAATGTTCGACAGAGCGAAGTGCCAAATCTTGTATGTATGATGACCTATACTTTTTTCGAATTGTTACTATAAAAACTCTCAGAAGTGGTATTTGCTAAAGTAATATGTTACTGCGGACACAGTAAATACAATCAACCAACTTTGACAGAGCCAGTAAATTACAGTTCAATTTCAACTTGTTTATTGTTGGCAGAGCTAGCAATATCCAGGATTGGTTTTATATTGACGCCAATTGTTACAGCCACCTGCCATGTTTTCAAATATTTGTTTTGTTTTTTACCGTATTTTTGTACATACGTGGTTAATTTAAACCACTATCAAACACGCACTGATCCTATTTTTATAAATTACATTATTTTTTCTGCCCGAAAACAATTCCTTTATTGTAATAGCATTTGCATTTGAGATCGATCAAGGTTTTTTCTTTATATTTTTAATTCTGAGGATCTAGACTCCCAATTGGCTTTTCAGTGTTAAAGCCTATTAGTTCCTGATTAGACAAAATAAATTAGATTCAGTGTTAACTACTCAAAACGCTCTAACAAGGAAAAGACTTGTTAACCGAAGCCTTGCTTAGTAAATCTGCTGGGGAGTTGCGCATCCTTCTTGAAGACTACAACGGGAAATCTACTCAGCATCCATCGCAAAAGTCGTAAAACCCACATCACGTCCTTCAACTCACTTAGTATCTCATTCACAAACTTTCCTAACAGATCTATCTTAGGTACACGAACCTGTCCATGCAAGTCACGATCTGCCACTCCCAGTAGCAAGGGATTTTGTGTTTTCCATACTGCTGCGCTATCCTATTTACTTACTATTCTTCTTACAAGGTCAGACATCCATAACAGAATGAGTCAACTGCAGGTAATCTGCCCTGCTTACGTCATTCCATATCTTTCTTTGGCTTTTCCGTGGACTTTCCTCCCTACTTTATTCCCCCTACATTCAGTTTTCTTTTCTTATTCTTCGTAGGCGGTACTCCTACTTAGAGGACGTCCCTAATAATAATAACATTATTCTTATCTTTTCCTCGTTCGTCTCTCTCTCTCTCTCTCTCTCTCTCTTTTGAACTCTGGCTGGATGTTTTATAATCATGGATACATATTTTATAAACCACACACTCTTTTCTCTTTACATTAGTATATCTTGTACAACCCTTTTTAAATTCACCACCCCCTTTATAATATCGACCACGGTTATTCACGTCTTATCTCTTACACAATTAAGTGATATATATATATATATATATATATATATATATATATATGCTACAATATAACCCCAATTTTTTCAGGACGAAAAAGACTTTTTTTATAAAATGCGCCACTAAGGTAAGGCTAGAGGGTTTTTCACTATTTACCAATAATTAAAATGAAACTAACAATATCCATAGCAAAGGAGGAAGAGGGTTAAGTTTATGGCCAATGTAGAGGTTTCCATGTGTGAGATAACCAGATTTTCTGTGCACTTTTCAGGAATCCGTAACTGGTCTTATCTGCGGTACACTTTTCCTGTGAACCTAGCACATTGATAGATAAATTGTTGACTATTTGCCTTGTGCGTGCCTTTCTGTCTCTTCTTTACTTCTAAATAGTATTCTAATTTCGAACACCATTGGTGGAGCTTCAAACTGATAAACAGCTTGTTTAGATTTAAAATAATATTTTTCCATAAAATATCACCAATTATTGAGGCTCCCGTTCCTGTTTCCCTTCACAGAAACAAGAATATGGTAAAAGTAAACGAAGTTAGGTTAGGTGTATGAATTATCGCTATTATTTGTCTTAATTTACAAAGAAGGTAAGGAAAGTAAAAGTACTTTTGTATAAAACGATTGCATATCAATTTTGTCAATATTTATTAGCTTAAATTTATTCTCTTAAAATTTGTAGCCTTAAACTTATTAATAAGTTGCAAAGTCTAAATGAAAATGCGGACCAGATATGTAGAAATATTTACCAACACAAGTCACTCAATTTTGGCGCATTTATGATGCAGCAAACTGGTTAGTATATAGTTCCAGAAAAACTGTATACGCCATTTTAACTTGAATTACTTAGATATTCATGCTTACAGTAGTTACCTATTGATAAGAGATGACTCCCAAACCTCATTCCAATTGCAGCAAAAAGTGATACTAAAGGCAAGTGTTTACACATTGCTGTATAAACTAAAGTGTACACGACAGCGTCCACATTTTGATAAGATTTTGAATAAGAACTAGATTAGTGCAGAATTTTAACTCTAAATAACATTTTACGTTATTTATGGTAAAAAAAAAATTTTAAAAAACCTTTTTTGCAGAAGAGCGTCACCTGTTCAGAAGATGTCAAGAGTAGAACGTTCTTCGGCATGTTTACGCGAAGCCCTCAGAACAAAAACGTCGCTGAAAGGACCTGCAACTGCTGTAAGTATGTTTGTTTGCGTATATACTCATAGTTTTAAGGCATAGAGGCAGCGCGACTATTAACGCCTGCATGACAATTTCGTTGTTAAAGATGGGACCATTATGGGGATGTTGCACACCTGGTAGAGGATATTAGAGAGTATCTGTAGAATAGTAGACCTTTCTATTGACGTCATGAAAAGAGTACCCCATGTAACATCTCTGTAAGAGAATGAATAGGGAAACATAGATGGAATTTAGCAGTATTAAGAAAGGACATAATGATGTGTTCGTTGGGAATAGGGGAATATTATGGCACCGCCTGGGAAGGTCGTACTCTGAAGTAGAAAGATCTGGGGTAAAGAGAGGTGTCCACCTTCTCTATGACCTCGCTTTGTTACCTTTTCTATATGTGCTCAATGTTTCACCATATGAAAACCAAATCTTCTTTAATGATCTTACTTCTTTGACATGTTTTCTTCTTTAATATATCTTATTTCTTTAACTTGTCGTCTTCTTTAACATATCTTGTACTTTAACATATCTTACTTCTTTAACATATCTTACTTCTTTAACATATCTTCTTCTTTAACATATCTTCTTCATTAACATATCTTACTTTTTCAAACATTACCATATTTTCCTCTGTTGGCGTGTTTCGGAATGACTCCATTTTCAAAACTTACATAGTACTTTTTGTTTTGAAAATGAAGTTATTCCAAAACGCCTAAACAGAGAAAAATATTGTAATGTTAGGTAAGGCAGCAAAATGGACTCAAGTAAATAGAAATATTCCTAACAGAAATGAAGATGAGTACATCAATATTTGTTAACATATCTTACTTCTTCAACATATCTCACCTACAGTCGTACTACCATGTATTCATATGTTAATCTTCGCCTTGAACATATCTTACTTACAGTCGTGGATACTGACCACCTATAATATTCATCGGTCTCTTTGCTTGAACTTTTATATCACTTAATGCCATTTCCGATTTCGTGATTATAAAGGTCTCGACTCTATAAACTTCCTGAGCCCATCAGGATCTATTTTGCAGACATGTTCACATCATTTGTGCATCCACCGCTCCGAAACTTTCTTCAACGTTGGTTGGGATGCGTACTCGTCTATTTATCTGTTTTTGTCTTTCTTGGTTCCCATTCAAATCTCGGAGAGAATTACTTTTCTATTCTCTTCATGCGCTCCTAGTGCCACAACTGTGCATAAAGTCTAATATAAGTATTTAGGTATACCGTACAATAAAAGGTCTTTATACTCTACGCTGTTTACGTGTTTTCTTCCACTATTGACATAGTGTACGTTTAAAGCGCCTTCGAGTATTATTGCTAACCACCTGTTTATTTTGTTTCAAACAAAACTGTTTTCACATTCAGGAAGAGGTCAATGAAGTGTAGAAAAACACGTTCACCAGTATAGTACAGGATAATATCATTTATCAGTTATTGAAGGCCTACAACTTTAATTGTATTATAATTCTGCCCCAAAACTAAAAATGTTTATTTCTACTGCCTTAACACCTGTAGACGACCGCCTGTGTTTGTCGTGACAAGCAGATATTTTACAATATTTTACAGGAGGAATTTTATTCAACTATAGGAAATTATAATAATATTAAAATGAACCGTACATCTGATTTTACATTATCTCACATAAATTGTTTATTATTCGCGATATGCCTGATATTTTATGCAAATCATTATTAAATTATTATACATAATTTATAAGCTAAAGTTGCTGGTACCTGTTCAATGACAATGACAATACAATGTAGTGACACTTCAATATAGAGTAAACCGGAGCACGTTGCCCATTGAGGCAGGATGGCTCATTGAATTTAGCTTGTGAAATAGGCGATAGATTGTGCTAGAAGTCAACGAGTAGGTTGGCAGCAATGTTTTCCTTCTTTTGCAGAATCAATTTGGCCTGCGGATCAAGAGTTGGCAATTGTGTTAGTTCATCTATTTTGTGGTATTAGTGGGAATTGTCTTTTTTACAGCTTCTCATCATCTCAATCTCTGAAGGTGACTGTTACTTTCATAGGACCATTAAATTACAAGTTATTATAAACAGATAAGTCTGTCCCAAATGGAGTACAATCCGGCAACTCCACCTGAAGAAACCGCCCGTTTGCTCATTATACCCTGGCTACGTCATCAACTTTTAAAGAGAGAAGAAGTATGGTAGAGCAAACCTTCGATGCCTAACCTACCGTTTCCAACTCCAGAAGAAGTTAGACCTTCCGAAAAAGCAGAGCCCAGAAAGTGGTCTCCCTACGAAAAGGAATCTCCGGCTATACTTGCCCATACTTCAGTTAAAAATGTACTGAAAGAAGAGCAAAAACATGCAAAATAAAAAAAAGGAGAAGGTAATAATCTAAGGAGATGAAAGAAAGATCAAGTAAGAGGGCTGAGTTGAAAAACCTTAATCCAAAAAAAAACGCGGCTGTCAAGGGCTTAACGAAGTATCGAATATAGTCTAAGTTTCGTAATTTAAATAGAAGAAGAGAAACTTCGAAGAAGGCGGTGATAAAATTGTAGAATCTTTGTGCCTAAAACGTCTTGAGTTGGAATGAATACACCAAGAGTTAGTCATATCAGACTAGAGTGAAAAGTGAAACAGATGGGTTCTGTAGACTTAGACAGCGATTCAAGTTGCATTAGTCCTTTATAATCCAAATATTTTTTAGATTGTTATGTCAATCGAAAGATTCCCACTCTTTGTTCTGATTTTAACTTACTTCTCGATTATTTAATAAACTGTGTTATTAAAATCTATGTTTCAACTTGTTTTTTTTTATAAAGATATTCATTTCTCTCTGGTTATTTATAAGGTAATTTAGTTCAACAATAAGTAAGCATTGGCTAGCAAACCCCGATTTAGCGGTGGATTGGGCCACTGGACTTGCTTCCGGTTTTATTTTTCAGGTTTTATTTAAGATTTATGAATGAGTACTATAACTCCAACTTTAATACCAAAATTATAAAAACAAAATTTTAAAATAAGAACCAACTTGCCCCTGTCTCCTCTTATAATGAATAGTGGGTATATTCTTAAATTAATCCAATAAATAATTATACATTTATTAAAAAGTTTCCCGATACTTCAAAAGTATAATCTACATAAATCTCAGTCGTTAACTAAACTAATTTAAATCTCAAGTAAGTGCTGACAACTTGCTACATAGTAATATCGACGTTTTTGCACAGGAGTTGTTACATACCGTAACTGATGCGATGAAAGTCAGCGCATAGCATAATAAACTATAACAGGTAATGTTATTAAAACAACTGCAGAGAGAAAAAATAACTTAAACAACAGATGTTATATCAGGCAACACCTAATGTAGTGATAGTTTATATCGAATAAATTGTGTAAGTGATAATACAGGTACAAGTTACATAATGTAAACGAAATATGTTTAAAAACGAATGAAAATGGAACCGGATATAACTCGTTTAGTTAAGCGTATGTTACTAATGTTAGTGATCAAATTGTAACAAATTAGCACATGTAAAATGATAATCGTTTTAAAATGCGTAAAGTTGTTACAAAAAAGTGACTGTTATTAGTCTTGGCAAATTGGTAATGGATTTGATTGATAATACATTTTATATCATCTCTCTCTCTCACTATATATAGTGTGTGTGTGTGTGTGTTTGTTTGTGTGAGTATGTGTGTGTCTGTGTGTCCGTGCGTGTGTGTGTTTGTGTGAGTGTGTATGTGTTTGCGTGCGTGTGTGTGTGTGTGTTTGTATGTGTGTGTGTGTGTGTGTGTGTGTGTGTGTGTGTGTGTGTGTGTGTGTGTGTGTGTGTGTGTGTGTGTGTGTGTGTGTGTGTGTGTGTGTGTGTGTGTGTGTGTGTGTGTGTGTGTGTGTGTGTGTGTGTGTGTGTGTGTGTGTGTGTGTGTGTGTGTGTGTGTGTGTGTGTGTGTGTGTGTGTGTGTGTGTGTGTGTGTGTGTGTGTGTGTGTGTGTGTGTGTGTGTGTGTGTGTGTGTGTGTGTGTGTGTGTGTGTGTGTGTAGTGTGTGTGTTGATATTTATTCTTTCACGGATGGAAAAATATGACGCGTTTTTACCCACTACAAAATTAATGAATGTGCTCCATATATATATATATATATATATATATATATATATATATATATAACTATTTCTAACTGGAAAACATATGTTGCAGTATTTTAGCTGACAACATTTTCATTTGACACCCACTACTACTAATATAACTGGTCTTACCTAATGAAAATAACTAGGTTGTTAATGACAACGGATAAAACGAAAACCTCGTGTAACTGATAATGCAGTTGGGATATCTGATGTAGCTCTAAACGTGTGATATTTTTACGAGACATAGTTTGACGTATAATGTAGTTTTTAATGCTTGTTATTGATATACGACATCATTAATCAACCCTTGTAACTGATACTAAATGTAACTGGTGTTTAGTATGTGGTGAACGGAACGACGCCAGCAGGATAGTGGGAGGTCAGACTACAGATACCAACGAGTTCCCATGGGCTGTCCGTCTTTCCTACTTCAACCGGTTCTACTGCGGAGGGATGCTCATCAACGACAGATACGTGCTCACGGCTGCTCATTGTGTCAGAGGGTAAGTCGGGGCTAATGTGGTGGCGATTTCTAGATGTGTAATTATTCTTACCTTGTATAACATATCAATTTATGTCCACTTGAAATGTTAATGAAAAGTAATACAATTACATAACATTCTAGGTTTACTCTAGTTTCTAAATGAATACTTTGAGAGTCACAGTAAGCTGTCATTACTACATTAGAAGATTCTGATTGTTGGAGATTCTCCTAAACGAGTCAGCAAGTATTATTGTGACAGTGCTGATAAGAACAGATAACTGTGACACCCAAAATATTAACCATCACAGTAATAGTAACTACCTCTCAGGATAATCGTTCTTGTTACTTTGACTTTGAAACAGTTTCTAGTTGTGGGACGGTATAGTTTTAAACTTGATAACTCAGTTGCCTTTAACAAAACTGAAAACTATTCTCAAACTATTACTACCCCTTCGTGGATATAGAGTAAGACCTGTTCCCGGTTCAATTAGAATGCTTCCCACGCGACCCATGACTCTTCAACGTTTACAGATACCAGGGGGATTACCGGCCCTACTTTAAACTTACGTAGTATTAGCATTGTCCCTACTGGACAGTATAAGTATTGGTGAATCACTTTTGAAATTTAAGAACTAATATATATACCCTATAATACCACTGGAAAATGTCCTAAAATTAGTGAATATTACTATGATAATGAACATCCGGAACAAACGACCATTTCTAAACCAAAACACTGAATCATTGTTTATGCATACGTTTTGTATAGACAGGTCCCCATTGACCTCAAATCTCAATTATGATAATATATACCTTTAACATAACTGTACTATGTTAAACAATAAAACTATCTGCAATACGTAGCAACCAACGGTCATTTTTTCCAGAACAGTTTATAATAGTTCCAGATATTCTAATTTTGATAGTTAATTAGTGACTAATTTATAACCTTTTTAAGACTTCCCATACATTAGCCATATCACCACTATTAGTTCTGATAGTCGATCTTCCGTTTCTGTTGCTTCAGCGCAATTACTGGTAACAGAATGGAAATACACTTATCTTAACTGCCTCCATACAGTGGACGATGGAGTTGCTCGACTAATTGTGCTAATGTACTGTGCCCAAGAATTCTTCCAACGCAGCGTGAAGATCCTCCAAGCTTTATTAAGTTATTAAGTTTAGAGAAACAGCATTGATACAGACATGGGCTAAGATGGCTACGCCATTTTCTTCTATAACGAAGTCGGATCGAAAAACTGAATACTTTCTTACAAGGAAATTTTGCCATCCATGAAGACGTCTATTGATGACATATGAACATTGGAGACGGTTACCTTTTGCACCTGTGTGTGACTCCTAACGTCCTTGACTTTCTATTGTATCACTGACTTACTAAGAGTAGACTTATTTATCAATTTAGCAATTGATTTATCTGATACTCATTGATACTCTGTCCGGGCCGTACACAGACGTCTCATGGTTGGGACCATCAAACTCAGAATAATTCTCAGGAATCTGAGATGGTTCTTTTTTAATTAGATGGTTGGTTTTACCATAATCTCCTTTGATAATAGTTTTTTGCAACCGTTACTCTCGGGGCTGGTTCGTTTGGTTGAACCATCGAAACACGTATTTCTCCATTTTTCAATTCATCAAATTAGACACAAAAGACTTATTACTGGTTGGCAATCCTTTTGCGTGGAGATGCAAGTCTTGGTCAAAGACTTATTTCACCTCGTCCATAAGCGGAAGAGTTCTGTAAAACTAGCAAATCACACGAGTTTTTCAATTTCTTAATAGACGAGACAGGACCTCCAGCTCGGGCAGTAATAGCTTTATTATAACTATAGAAAACCAGTAGAGGAATCTTTTCCTTCTTCAGCAATTCATAATACTGAATATTTCGGTGAAGCCAATGCCGGTGACGTTGCCACCATCATATTTTTAGTCCCACTTCAACCCCAGACTCGTCAAATGAATCACGACCGTATCGTTCTAAAACCAACTACGTTTGACAATTTTTCCATAAATGTCTTTAAGCCAGTCTTCTTTCCAGGTGTTACGGGCGGGACGAGTATCGGCCGAGTAATCGTAATGCTCCGACACCAGTGCAACGCGGACACTCCCTGACCGAGGGCCGAAGTGTCTGACAGACCAGGAATCGTGCTAAAATGTTGGCCACAGTAAGCTCACAGCGGCCTTCCAGATCAGAGGTTCTCAAACTCTGACCCTTTCATCACTCTCAACACGCATCGGTTCTGGGCAGTCAAACATTTCTAGCAGAATATGCGTCTGTATGTAGAGGGTCTGTGTCTGTTATCTAACGCGAGAGACGCCAAACCCTCTTGGTAGATGCAGCTAGTTCATATCCAACTGTGGGTTTGAGTAGTACAATAACAACTATTAACAACTGCAAACAGATGATATTCTTTTTAAAACTTAGAACATTGTGAACGTAACAATATGTAAAAATTTGTTCTCTTTCATTATTTGGTCATCGGCTTGCGTATTTTAGTATAGGCTTACGCCAGATTTACGGATACAATCTTGGCATGAAGTTTGTTTTGTGAAGGACAAACGAATGACATTTTGATTTGGATAGAAATATTTAAGGCATAACAGTGCCTAAAAGATAATATAATATCAGGTAAAACAACTAATATAAACAATAATTAATTCAATTCCTATTAGGGCAACAAAGAAAAATTTATTTTAGTGTTTTTTTAATAAATAATTACAACTAATGTAAATAAAGTAACATAACCTATGAATTGGAACAGCTGTTCTATCACATACAGTAACACATAACATAAAATCAGCTGTTTTATAGATCATATGTTATCACTTATTTTAAGCCAAATGGGACGAAATAACTATATTGCATACCTTACCCTTCTTGTGAATAGTTTTTCTCCCATATAAAATTAAAATTAATTCATTAAATGTCATCCACTACAAGTTTTAAAAAATGGTTTCCGACTTGAGTGGGGGAATAAAAGGTATTTTATTAACTATTGAACATTTGAACAATTTATATTGACCTATAAGAAGAGTGTAACTAACAGAAGGAATTAAAAAGCAAATATAAATCCTAAGAATATAAAACAGATTTAATCGCAAAGATAATAGGTGATGTAAAATCTATTAGGGCCTAAAGTATTTGAACTGAAGAATTATTTTCAATAATATTGGCTCACTTTTTGTCTTTCGTTACTTTCCAGTTCGGGTAAACGATGTAAATGCTCTGACAGAAATATGTTTTCTACTTTTCTGCTGTGTATAATTCCAGTTCACAGATCGTAATAATATGCATAGATAAAAATACTAATTGTAATTATCTAATCCGTTCTGCCAGAACAAACCGTTACTGCAATAAACGTATAATTTAATGTTAAACATTTCATTGCCAAGAGAATGAGTGCGATGGCCTGAAGTTATGACCTATTAATACTCCAGATGCCTGAAGAGGTCCTTGGCCCGCTCAACTGGTATCTTCCACTGGATTCCCTTATCAGCCGGCACTGTGTTGATAGTCATCCTCGTGCACTGTATCCTTCCATCTTGCTTTGCAAGATCCTTTAGATCTCACTCTATCTGGACCAACCAAGAGGAGTAAAGCCTCGATTATCCGAGCCTAGACTGACCGAATTCCGATTTATAGGAGGTAGTCAAAAATTATGCGTACTGTATTATATACGTTTTGGTTCTCTGGATGCTCATCGAGCACTGACGTAACATTTTGTCAATTTGTGTGAATATTTTATCATTTTGTATTATGTTATTTTTAATTGTACGTCATTTTTTTATTTGATAATAAAGTCTAGATGTTTGCCTTTTCATACATTTTTCACCACGTTTACTATTTTGACAGTCCATAGTCCATTTTACTAAATACCCGGTCAATTTTACGTATTTAACTAAATATATTCAATTTTGTTTACAGTTTCATCTGGTTCATGATCAAAGTGACCTTCGGAGAGTACGACCGCTGTGACAAAAACAAGAAACCGGAGTCCAGGTTTGTACTGAGGGCGATATCGGGGGACTTCAGTTACTTGAACTTTGACAACGACATTGCACTCCTCAGGCTTAACGATTACGTCCCCATCACTGAGATCATCAAGCCAATTTGTCTGCCAAATAATACAGGTATACGTTCAGATTTGTAAATTTGAAAACGTTTTAAACAATGTAAACAAAATGTCAGGAATTAAGATCATACTGGCAGTTACGACTGGTTTGAGAACAGAACTATTAGGTTAACTAAATAGGTTAATGACTACTATTTATAGATAAATTAAATAAGATATCACAAGAATTAAAAGTACACGGTTCATAACTAATGGTGTGAGAACAGAGGAATTTATAGACAAAGAATATCCCTAGAGAGAGCAAATTATGGACCTGTGTAGAGCATATAAAAGGGGCAAAGGATGGGTCGGTGAAGATCACGTAGAGGGAGCATAGTGCAGGTCAGTTTGTTCTTCGAAGACATGAAAGTTTGACGACGAGGAGAAATGGTGCTTAAGGAGTGAAAAGAGGAAATTCTATAGTTAAAAGGAGAAACTAGTGGATGCTTTCACTTTTATTTTAAAGTTGAACTGAAAGGAACAGATCACTCAAAGAAACTAAACACAGATGGGTGTAATAACAGAAGTAGGTTTTTTTTAAATAATTCAGATCAGATGTCGATAGATGATAGAAGGTAATAATAAGCTGTGAATACTTTACTAAACCATCCGAGGGTAGAGCCTGATATCTGATACCAGTACAGCAGCACTGGACAAATATCGTGGCGCCTCCCTTTATTCCAGGCCAGTGAGTTTTATTATCCTATCTTATTATTATTCTCCATTATTTTCTACCACTTTATGCAGTAATACTGGCGTATCCCCTTGAAACCAAATATAATATTAATAAAATTTGATACACTAGGATTACTGTAACAGAAGTAAAAGACTGTTATAGAAGGGAAAACTTAAACGAACGCAGTTAAATTTATTGGTTTTCATTCGTTCTAATAATTTAAAGATCTCAATAATTTTGAATGCGTCAATTGCTTATTTATATTCATCTCATTGTGTCAATAAGTTCATTCCCATTGCAAATTTGTTGATAGACAAACCATATTAGAAAATTTAGGAAAGCAATTTTTGAGAAAGCACATTACATTTGAACTATTTTACAAAAGACAATATTTTAATTACAACTAATCCTTATTTAAGCACTCAAAATAAGTAATAAATAATGATGAACCTGTTGAATATCGAGTCGGAGGAGTTTATTCAATTAGGGCAACGATCTAATTGCTGAAATGTTGCACTAAATGAATAAGCTTTTTTGACTCGATATTCACCTGGTTTATCATTATTTAATACTTTAATTAGATTTTATGATTAAAAACCATGAAAATATAATTGGATAAAATCCAGATCATTAGGTAGAAATATAATAATGTAAGGTTAAGTAGTAAACTAGGCAAGATATTTATTTTCATAATTCGTGTCATATACTTGAAAATAGAGTGAATATTAAACGCACTATGCCTATATAGTAAATCCACAAAGAGAGAGAGAGAGAGAGAGAGCGAGGTATGAAGAGAGAAATGAAGAAAGAGATGGACAGAGAGAGAGATTTGAAAAAAGAGACTGTACTTATTGAACGATATAAAGTTCTTCTAGGAATATTCCCTGGAATTATACAATGTATATAATATACATATTTCTCCTTACAAATAAGCGTTTGGTATGGAGTAAAAATAAAAGTTTTCACTTTAAATACATTTTCAAATATCTCTAAAACTTTTAATTACAATACAGTTAGTATATGCCGTATATGCGTAGATAATTTAATAATCTGGTAAACACTTCAATGACTACCATGGCTACTGATAGTTACTTAATTAGATGTATTCAAGACCTTATAAAACTTATGAACAATTTTTTTTAATACAAAACTATAATTTTTCGATCAATTAAAAAAAAAATTTTTAATTTATTGTTTTCCTACAACAGCTTTAGTACTCATCAAGTACCTGAAAATTTATAACGTTAAATACCCTTCGTGGCAGGTAATGTTTTTTATAAGACTAGTACACCTATTTCTTAATAGTTAGGTCCGTAGAGCGTTCCCGACATACTTCTATGGCTCTAAGTTTCTATTTCCTTTTATTACTTTACTTGAAGCTTTTAACACTAAACTCCATTTGAAATCTAAAACCACTTTAGTCCAAGGTTTATACTCGATCCCCTAGAACTTTTATTTTAAAGTTATTTCATTTTATTTAAGTATATACGATCAATAGTTGGGCGTTAACTAATTCAGTGCAAATAGATATACAAACTTGAACAAAAATTTTGCGAAAAGGGAGATTTTCATTTTGTTTGAAAAAGGGGTTACCATAGCAACCACTCTACACAGTGACCTTGACTTACCGTCTTTACGTTTTTACTAGCTTGTGTATTAACCGTGATTATTATCACATTAACTTTCGTGGTTTCAGAGAAGCTATACCAATCAGAGTTTTCTATGAACTCTTGAAATATAGGTCTTTTTGCTGCTTATAAACTAAATGGCTCTTCAGCCAAAATTATTTTTATAATGCTAATAATAATATCTGACACTGTCGAGTTTTTTTTTTTCATTTCATTACCTCACACTCTTCTTATATAATTCCTGTTCATATTTTCAATCGCTAGTAAAATCGTAGTTCAATCGTTAGTTTTTATTCATCCAGTCTAGTTCATATATATTGTTTTAAATTTCCAGTGGATGACAATTTATGTAAATACATTTTTTCAAACATTAATTCAATAATTTAATTTAATGAATGATCTAGTTTTTATAAGAGACATACTTTTATAAAAAGGGCAAGGTATGCAATATAGTTATTTCATCCCATTCGGTTTAAAATATGTGATAACATGAATTCTAAACAAAGCTGATTTTATTTATTAGGTTATGTGGGAGATCAACTGTTTTACAAATAGATTATGTTACTTTATTTGTATTAATTGAATTTTTTAATACAAAGTAACTAGAACGAAACGTTTTTTGTTGACCTAAGTAGGAACTGACTTTAAAAAATCTGTGTGTGTTATACTTGTTTTCAAAATATCTATATTTAAAATATTTCTCAATTTGAAACAAACTATATTTTTTAAAACGCTAAGATAAAGATCTGTAAAATAAAACAATTTATATAGAGAGATTTTTTTACCTATCTACGAAAACCTGTTCTTGTACACGTGCCCTTGTTTTCGGTTGCACTGCAGACAAAAGATCGTATGAGTAGTATTGGGTGTGTTTAACTCCAAACACCGAATGAATGAAAAATGTCACATAGAGGTTTATAGTTGTACACGTGTACGCTGAATAGCGTAGATAACAAGAGTCATATTTTTGTGAATGTTTTTTTTAATTCTCTATATTATTGTAGAACAAAATGTATATTGAATATACAGTGTGTGTGTGTGTGTGTGTGTGTGTGTGTGTGTGTGTGTGTGTGTGTGTGTGTGTGTGTGTGTGAGTGTGTGTGTGTGTGTGTGTGTGAGTGTGTGTGTGTGTGTGTGTGTGTGTGTGTGTGTGTGTGTGTGTGTGTGTGTGAGTGTGTGTGTGTGTGTGTGTGTGTGTGTGTGTGTGTATGTGTGTGTGTGTGTGTGTGTGTGTGTGTGTGTGTGTGTGTGTGTGTGTGTGTGTGTGTGTGTGTGTGTGTGTGTGTGTGTGTGTGTGTGTGTGTGTGTGTGTGTGTGTGTGTGTGTGTGTGTGTGTGTGTGTGTGTGTGTGTGTGTGTGTGTGTGTGTGTGTGTGTGTGTGTGTGTGTGTGTGTGTGTGTTGTAACGGTCTGACATACCGTGACAAATAGGAAATAAATAATTTCCTGTTTTTAAGTAATAAACTTGATTTTTAAATTAATCAAGTTTGGAGTTATAAGAATAATAAAGAGTGAAGAAGTAAATAAAACCACAAATAGTATAATTAAGCTAAATTAAAAAGTATTAGAGAATAAATTTGTAATAACTAGCTAAATTTGACCATCGGGAGTGAGGCGAAAATTTTCTAAGTGCTTAAAAAAGCTAACTTAAGAACAAAACCACGTAGAACTTTCATCGACATTTGAGAAGAACCAGAATAAGCCAGAATAAACATTAGTGAAAACAAAATTTGAAAAACTTAAAAAACAAAAAAAGTTACAGCAGTTTTAATAAAATAGACATTTTTCAGTGTTCCAAAAATGATAATCAAACTCTGCAAGCTAAAACGGATTCGTTGCCCGACTTGCCTGTACAAGGAATAAATCCAAAGATATCAAGTGTTGCAGGCGGGGTGAGGTAGGGTAACTTCACCGCTATATATACTAGGTCTCTAAGACCTTAGAGACAGTCTGAAATAAATTTTTAATACGAGGTGCCGCGGAACGCTATGCCGGATCGCGAATAAGACCGCCATCAGGCCAGATGGGACCGAACCTCAACGCTTCCGACGTCTAGGACTATCAAGGGACGAAGGCTCCAGACTTAGCCTCCAGGACGCGGGAATGGAGGAAAACCACCACCGACGAACCAGGGATGGCGACTTCCGATGTCCAAGGACCAGGGAATCCAGACGAGGGACTCTAGGACCGGCAGGAACATCTTTGGCAAGTCATTTTCTCTATTCGATACCAATTACGTCAAATTTAGTCAGTTAATTTTATTAAATTCAAACAAATATTCAAGCTTAAACAATGACTTCACTCTATATAAAAATTAAATAAATTTTATGCTTAATAAGATTAATTTAGTGATCAGAATATTTCAAATGATAAATATTAAACTTACAAAGGGTTTTTGGCCATGAGCCATTTATTTTCAAGGAAATAAGAATTTTTTGAATATTATAAATATAAAAATTATGTGTCATAAATACGAATTTACCAATTTAATATAGAAGATAAATTTTTATTATGTCTAATTTGGGAAATAATTTTACTTTTATGTAAATGTAATTGATATATATGGAAATTATAAGATTTTAAAATATGAAAGACAACAAGTCATTTAGTGAATTGTTTTTGTCAATATAATTGTGTTTTATTTGAAAAGATAAATTTTATTTTTTATTTTAATAAATAAAAATTAAATATGTTATAAAAATCAACAGTATTTGCATTTCATCCTGTGTTGAATAATCAATAAAAACTGTTTAGCTTTTTCCAACTAATATGAAAATGATTATTAAATCAGTAAACAAGTTTAATTAAATTCCATTAATTGATAATAGTTAAAACCTAATGTTTTTAAAGAGTTTCTCTCAACTAACTTCATTGAGCTAGCCTAAAGATTAGTTGGTTTTTTGTATAAAAGTCCAGAGATTTATCTACTGGCAGATTGTGTTTAAAAGGACACAGGAGCCTTTTAAAATAGGTAAATTAAACACGATCATATTTTGCACGACCCCTTGCTGTCTCTGCAGATCATCATCAGGTGGTAAGACTCTGTGAATATTTTGTGTAGTATTTTAAATGTGTTTCTTTCCAGCTGACTATTGAAATGACATGTGTGACTATATCTAGACCCTACACAATTGATAAACCAATTTTGGGGAGATTATACTTATTTTAAAATAGTAGTCAGCGGGAATAGGCTTGTTTTGGGCATGGCCCTATGAGCGGGAAATATACACGTAACTCAGGGATTTTAGCACGGATTAACAAGCGGTTCAATTTGTAGATTGGCAGATGTTTGTTTTGTTTATAAATAAGTTTTTTAAACAACAAAATTTTAGTATTCTGCGTGCTGTGAAGGGAAATCTAGGGGAGGGACGTTGCAGTGTGTGTGTGAGTGTGTGTGTGTGTGTGTGTATGTGTGTGTGTTTGTGTGTGTGTGTGTATTTTTGTGTGTGTGTGTGTGTATGTGTGTGTAGGTGTGTGTGTGTGTGTGTGTGTGTTGTGTGTGTGTGTGTGTGTGTGTGTTGTGTGTGTGTGAGTGTGTGTTTGTGTGTGTGTGTGTGTGTGTGTGTGTGTGTGTGTGTGTGTGTGTGTGTGTGTGTGTGTGAAAGAGAGAGAGAGAGATTGCGCGCGTGTGTGTGTGTGTCTGTGTGAAAGAGTGTGTCTATGCTTATGTGTTTTGATAATTAGTTCGTAAGGTTTTCTAGCCCTCAAAAACTAACAGTATAGTGTTGATGCAGGCTTTTGTTTACAGATGAGACGTACGTAGGCACAAGAGCTGTGGCTACGGGCTGGGGGACCCTGGAGGAGAACGGGAGGCCTGCCTGTATCATCCGAGAGGTGGAGGTGCCTGTGATGAGCAACGCGGAGTGCCGAAACACTAAATACAACAGTAAGATGATATCCGACAACATGTTGTGCGCAGGGTTTCCTGAGGGGATGAAGGACGCGTGCCAGGTAACTGACTTGAGCTTTTATATGTGCTCAGATTGAAAGTGTCATAGTTGTAATGCAATGTATAAAATATTCGTTTTAAAATTGCCTTCACTTTCAAAATGGGCGAAACTAGTTTGCGGATATTTCAACGCAGGTGGAATTCGTCTACCAATTTGAATGTTCTGTAGTAATAACCCAATGCCGACTGACAAATCTCAGGACTGGGTGACATATATCGATACTATAAAGTGCGTAAAAGTAATGTTAATAAAAAATTACTTATAATAAAAAAAGGAGAAAACTTATATAATCTTCAACTTTTCCCAGAAGAAGAAAAAGTACAAGATAAAGCTAATGGCACAGACATTGATTTCTGGATACTTGTGACAGGTAAAACAAAATTAGAGAGAGTAAGAAACAGAAGAATAAGAGAAATCATCGAAGTAAGCTATATAACAGTAGACGATCTTGGTACCTAACCTCTTAGATGGTATGGACATGTTCAAGGAATGTCTGAGAAGTGACTTCCTAACGTGGATCCTCAGGCTAAAAGTAAGACTTCTTTAAACGGAATCGAGAAATAAAGACAAAATTAGACGAAGAACTAACTTGAAGTTGCTTGATGTAATCATCTTGAATTCACTGATTAAACTAATTTTTAAAATACTCAAAAAAGTGAATACGTAATTGCTTACTTGCTGACGCGTTCGCATTAGAGCCTTTACCGATGCCGCCAGTAGAGGGTTAGCTTCGTAAAAGGAACGAATATTTTGAAACGCGTCAGCAAGTAAGCAATTACGTATTCACTAAGTTAAATATTTTTAAAATTAGAAGAACTAAGGATGGACCGAAAGGAATGAAGAATGGGAAGTCACACAAGAACCTTTGAAACCGAATAAGAAAAATTATCTGAAGAGTCACATTCTTTCTCTAATATGTCTGCTATCGCTAGTATATATTTTAATTCCTCACTATTAATAAACAATAGCAGCTAAGACCGAGGTTATTAAACTGTATAATAATTTTAAGGGTTTTAGTTGTTTACTTTATTTAGTTTAAGTCCTTATTCAATTCCATAATTTTTTGTTGTCCCCAGTTTTTCATAATTTGCTCTTTAAGATGTTTTCTAGAATACGTGTTTAACGTTCTTTCGGAAGTGGCTCTTAGACAGCTTGCCTCAATATTGGATAACGAGTTCTTATCGATAAGGTTAATGCGACGGAGCGAAAAGCCGAATAAATTAAGGAGGTGATGAACAGATAACACAAAGGGTCAATGGTGCAACAACAATAGGGCATCAAAACGAAATGGAGGGTTTAATGCAACAGTGCGAGAAGCCGGGTACTGGCGAATAAGTGAAGGAGGTGGTGGACCTGAATCATGTAAAGATGAAATTACAAACAGAAAAACAGAAAATTAAGAAAATTTTGAAGGTGTAGAAATGGTAAAAGCTAATAAAAACAAAAACTTGAGGCAAAGAATCAAAGGATATGGGAAGAAGAGCTGCAGCTGAGTCACTATCCAAATCTATAAACATGATTTCCTACTACTTTGTGTTGATGTTTCGATGAAGATTCAGTTACTTTACTCATTTGTTCCGGGCGACCATGAAAAGGGTGTCCTCATACTGTAATGTCTGTTTATTTTCCTTAATGTTCGAAGCTTTTAGTTATCATGGTTTATGTAACATTAATTACCTTCTTACTTTTTTTTAAATATATTTTTCTTATTGAAATATATGTATTACTGAATACATATTGTTATTGAATACTACACTACTGATGTATTACACAACAATATTATTATATATTTAATTTCATCTTTAAATAAAATATTCTTTCCGTTTCTATACAAACTAATGTTTGCACTTTGTTACCAGGGTGACAGCGGAGGTCCACTGATTAGCGAAAGGGAAGACAAACGTTACGAACTAATAGGTGAGTGGGCCATAACGTTGAAGGTAAAGCTAAATATAATTTCAATTGACATCAACGCTCCACATTGATGATTTCATGAACTATTTGATTTATGTGGCGATAACGCTAAAGAAAATAACCAGATGTCAGAATATTGTGTAATTTTACTAAGGGAGTGGTTATTTCTAGACGTTTTGTACACAAGAAATTATACAAACAAGGAGTATTTGAGAATACACCAACCGTGAAAATTAATATTACTCAACAAAAAAGTAATATTTTTTTTATATAGGCTAATGACAGATCACAGACAATTTTGCTTTTTTAAATACTCAACGTTTCGAATTTCTTTCCGAAATTCCTTTTCAAGAACCCAGTTTCAATTAAACAATTAAACAACATGACTAACGATTTATAAAATACATGACATTATATAAAACATAATAAAAATCAACAAATTACAAAACTCTTATTAAATATCCATTTACAAGTCAATTTTTTTCTATCACAATAAAACAGACAAATCACAGATACATACACCAACACATCTACTATTAATAATAGAGTTGACATTTTAAATTTTTTAAACCACTCAATCATTCTAATATATATAATATGATACATATAATAATATATATATAAAAAAATTCGAAACTTTGAGTGTTTAAAAAAGCAAAATTGTCTGTGATCTGTCATTAGCCTATATAAAAATTAATAATTATTAACAGACATTAAATATAAATATTAGTAAAATAATAATAATGTACTATTTCATTGACGGTGTAAATACAGAACATTACAATGAGTAATTAATACCAGACATCTCTAACCAAAAATATTTTTATTCTAACCTGAAATACATTTCTGTTACCAAGTAACCATCATCAGAGGCACAGCACACAATAATCAGGGAATGTCACTATTGTGTCATACCTCTGAGAATGGTTACTTGGTAACCGAATTGTACATCAGGTTAGAATAAAAATATTTGGCGTGAGAGGTTTTTGTGTATTTTTTACTATTAGTCAGTAAATATTTCCAAATAATTAGTCATTACAATGGGTGTTTAAAATTTGTTTAATCCAAATTTACCATCTATAAAATTATTTTAGGAAAAACTTGAAAAAGAGCCAAATTTCAACAACTAATTTATAAAAAAAAACCCTCAAACTGCAATTAGAAACACCTTTCATTTCACTACCTGTATGAACGTTTCGGCAGTCATAACACCATCCTCAGGGTTGTACTTGCATGTTTAGGCTCAATAGCTGTTGACGATAGTTAAATGGTGAAATCATATCAGGATTTTGCAATAAAGTTTTGTAGTTAATTGATGTCTGAGGTTAACTTTATTGGTAAAATAACTGTTACCTATGTCACCCCATGTTTGACAACCACTAACATAACTTGAAAAATATAAACATATCGACAAATATAATACAAATTGGTCCCTCAATAACGAAAACATATCACCTTTTGAATGGTTAGAGTACTATAATTTTATTCTACTTTAAAGATAGTAAGAGTTATGATTAAAATTAAGTGATACGTAACTTTCGCCGATGACCTTTCATTGTATTCGACACAATGGTGCATTCAATGTTATTACTAGAGTGTTCAGACAATAGTATTAACAAGCCTGAATCAATAATTGTGTGTTGTCTTATTTGCAGGTGTTGTTTCGTGGGGGAATGGTTGCGGGCGGCCTGGGTACCCAGGGGTATACACTAGAGTTACCCGCTACTTAGACTGGATCAAGGAGAACTCTAAAGAAGGCTGCTTCTGTGACAGTTAATAAAACGTGATGTTTTGCCTCAAGACATTTGATTCGTTCTCGATTTTGTTGTACATATTTACATTTAACTCTTTACCACCTGAATAGCATCATACAAACTTTCTTACATTTTAGTTTTAAGTTTTGATAACGGAATGCTCTTTTTATCTAGAACCATTTACTAGGATTAGACTTCGTACAGAAGCACGCAAATATTCCCGGGCAGATACAAAAGGTTTTTCTTGCACTTTTGATTGGCCGGTTATTTAAAAAGGGACCACTAAAATAAACCATACTAGGTTTAGTACAACTATTTACAGATTGAGTAGAGTAATGAAGATTCGCGAAAAATACACCTTTTTCTGTAGAATATAAACAATATTTTGTTAATTTTAAAAACAGAATCTTTCAAGAAACTTTTGAACTTTTCAATTGTTCTTTGGTTTCAATGTATAAATAAGTAAAAGTGCTTGAGTGGGATATGAAAGTCGAGCGTTCAAAGGTGTAATGTAAAACTGCATCAAAAGAGAGTTTAAGCAAAAATTATAATATTTGATAGTCATAAGAGATAGCTTAGATGTTCAGTAGGGACAGAGTCTTAGATATGTTGTACATAGCTTCTAGTTTTAGATTGAAATTCCATTTCGGTGATATTCTTTGCCAAAGGGGGTTCTTACGGTGTCTTTAGATATAAAAGACAACTTTGTAAGGTTATTACTGTTCTATAATAGATACAGTACAAACTGCAAAGAAATCACAAAACAAACTGTTCGCCTTTAAGTTGAAGAAAAAACTATCCATCCTTTCATAATAGTTTACGTCATTCATTTTATCAACAGATATTTTACTTGTTCGACAGGAGAGAACAACGTCAATAGCCTTGAAATCAATCTTTACACATTTTACATTTGTAGATTAAAAGGTCTATTTTTTTTAAATTTCGTGATATCAGCTTCTATATATAAAATCTTACTGTATAGCACACGTACTAAAACCCATTACTCACTCTAAAGATCTATTTATTTTTATTTACGGAGCACAAAGATTTTTATTTCTTTTTGCGTACAGAAAGGGTTTTATATTATTCGTAATTTAATAAATAGATCAATTTCATGTTTAGATTTAATGCTGTAGTTCTTTTTAGAATAAATAAAAGATGTTTTAAAATAAATAAACATGTAATTGATTTTACCCCAAGAAATAATTTAAATATTTGTTTAATACAGAAATAAAAACAGACACATATATAAGCTATATATATATATATATATATAGTTTAGGATAAAAGAAAATATTTATTTATAAGAATTTATTAAAACATTCTTGTAACATTTGAAATTATATTTGTTGTATCTATGATATTGAAAGATAAATAAGAAGCTTTTTGCTTTACATTTGTTTACAGACAGTTTTTTTATAAATAAATTATGGCTTTTTTAAATAATGATAATTATTATTGAAGTTAGTTTTTAACATACTAAAATATATTTTTATACATACAAATTATTTCTTTCATTGTAATAGCGATTATAAATATACCTTCCTGAATTGAATTATTTCTGTGATTTTCCTTGATATCATGATTTGGTGAATAAGTGGCTTATTATCATTCAAAAAGACTATGCATATGATTCTAGTATTTAACTCTACCCTCTGAAGGTTTTAATACTAAATACACTGAATGTTCATTGTGTGATAGAGGGACCATAAAACCCTTCTAAAACTACAAGAGTAGTTTACTGGTACAGTATTAAACTATTATACTGCTATACTCTACGATAACAGTTGTTTGTTGGTTTAGGTATTCTTGTAAATTACTTACGAAACTGATAATAAAATATAAATTTAATAAACAATAATTATAATCAAAATATTAAGCATCATAAAATCAAAATAATATACACGAAAGAAATAGTATACAAAAAAAGTATCACCAAATTTAATATATATATATATTTATATAAATAAATATATATAGACTATACATACGTATAGGGCTATGAATATGTATGTGTGTGTGTGTGTGTGTGTGTGTGTGTGTGTGTGTGTGTGTGTGTGTGTGTGTGTGTGTGTGCGTTTATGTGTCATTTTTTTTGAAACCGTTGTAGTCAATCGGAGATGGGCAAAGTAATTCATTTGTGGGATCGGATCAAGATAGCTCATTAAAAAGAGTCAACTCTTTTTAGTAACATACCACCTCACCTCCTCTCTTCTCTCTCTCTCTCTCTCTTCCTATCCCCTCCCCTCCCCTCCACTATCTTAGGAACGAAAGGTACACCTTATTTAGCTATTTTCATAATGTAAAATAAGTTCACTCTCGTGTTATTAATATGTTGAATAATACCCTAATAAAATGTTATTTTAATAATTAATTCTGTAAGCAGTTTAAATTATTTTCTATATTATTGGTTTACGCCTTTCAACTGTTATTAAAAATTTAAAACTATTTTGAGCTAGTATTTTTTTTCTTTAACATATTAAAATTGAAGCTAAAGCAGACATTGAATGGAATGTGACTTAGCAAGCAGCTAAGAGATACTACTCTTTCTTCATACTTGTCTAACTGTCACTCTTTTTAAACTCTTACTTTTCATGAGATTCTCTCACTCTCTGAAAGGTCTTAACCCTATCACTTGAGTCGTGAGCGGATCGCACATCTCTAGCAGTCATTGTGTGGGTGCACTCGAGGGACTGATAAACCTGCATAAACTGCGAAGTTTAACGTTGCCAATGACGACCAACTAGCGCAGTCCATCGGTATATGTAAGAACCTGCCTCACCTGCACAGTTACCTCGCGTGACGTCACACTACATAATCTCCAAAGATGAACTGAAAGTGTGTAAGCCCTTTTAAGCTTTATGATTGATTGGTCAAGTATTATTCCTTTAAAAATAATGAACTGTTACAAATATCTGTGACAAATAACATAACCCGCTATTTACGCATTCATACAAGGAGGAATAAATAAAATTACAACTTCCGACAATGTCGGAAAGTAGGGCAGTAGGTGGGAACTCTTTTACCACTGTGTAAGAACAGACCCGTTCATGAAAGCGACGCTACACCGAACCAATATTTACTCACCACTCCAACAGCACAGATTATTTCTCTGCATTACCTCCAACACTGATCATTTCAAGTTTGTGTAAATAAAGGTTCACAAATAATTCAAATTATCCATCTTTATTCTGTTTTAAAATTAAAATCGTAAATTAATTTTGTCACGTTGATTAATTTCTGTAAAACGATTAGCAGTTTTGAAAAAGAGCTAAATATATGTTAACGTCGAGCGATAGTGAATAATTTAAATGAAATTTTACCGCTCTATGGCCAGAGTAAAGAGAATGTATCCTTCAAGGATGGGGTTCTTGCTACGCGAGACGATATTATTACAGTAAGATTTGGATTCTATTGTAGTTGGCTATTCGAATCAATTCGGAAATAAAATTCAGGTAATTGCGTTTTTTTCAAAAAAAAAAAAGGGCCAATTAATTAAAACTAATTTGCTACATATATGTTGCAGATACAGTTAAGAAGAAAAATAATGTTTTATAGTTTTACGTTTTTATAAGCTTCTAAGCTTTTTTACAAAGAATCGGGCCCGAAATTGTGTTTACCATAAAACGATAAAGGAAATACCTCTTGCAAAACGGATTTTCTGATTCTTTGTCTCTTGTTGCCTTTATTGATTTCTTGAAGAACGTTCATCGTCTTTTTTCAAGCACTGACACGAAGTTTAAATGTGTAGGTTTCCGTGTCTGATATTCAACACCGTTCATCTCACTGTTCACAATTAGTTTATCTGATAACGATAAGACAACTCGTTTTCTTTTAGACGCCATGGTGAACTAAACGCACTCATAAACAAAACAACTGACCGGTGCGAATCAAAGACACACTGACTGACTAATTGAAACGAATAGTGACAGTCAGGCCACCTGACCTACAGCCCTACTCGGTGACTCAACATCCAAATAATGTTTGCTCAGCGCTTACACTAGTTTAGCGGAGGAAATGTCAAATAGCACATGTAGACTGAGTCATTATTTAGGAAATAGGGATATGTTTTTTCTTAAAATCTGAAAGCAATTAGGTTAAAAGCTGTTCGGATAGTCGGGGTTCGTATGATTGGAGTTTTATTGTAATATCCATTATTACCGCTGGAGTTTCATGACCCTACATAACGAACAATTTATTTTGAGGAAAGCTCGTTATGTTCATGCCAAGCGTTAAGTCAAGCAAGACAGCGAGACAATTTAGCGAGAAGACCCTCTTCCTACGCTGACTGAGTGCGGGTCTTTTTCACACAAACCTTACCACCAAGCAATGCCATATTTTTTCAGGAGATCGTTATGTTCTTTCCTTAGCCCTGTGTAACTCTATCCTCCCTTATCCTCTTTCTTACAAGGTGATGTAAAAGATGACTCTTTATGACCCCCAATAAATACTTAGTGGCATGACCCTGCGTACGTAAGGCTGTGATTCTTCCGATATCTTCTACCAGGGTATTATATACCTACTTGTTATACTTGTATCTCCAAACATATCCTTATGATCCCCTTAAAACCATACAAAATTCTCAAAAAGAGTGACCCATGTTTCTCCCCTCCCCCTCCACGACGAGATAAGTGGGTCATCCGTGTCAAATCAACACAACTATTTTACCACACCCTTTCATATATTAATGAAATTTGGTACACCCAAAGTGGGGGTTGAGACTAAAAAAAATACTAAATTTCAAATTTTTATCTATAACGGTTTCCGAAATACGGCCATGTAAAGTTTTCAAAAAACGGTCAAAATGTCGCTGCGGGAAAACATTTAAATGGTCATAACTCCTCTCCTAATAAAGTAATAATCATGGGAAAGATGTCATTTTTTAGCTCTTTTTATGCCCTTTTTAATGATATATAACACATATAGGTTGTGACAAAAAAAAATTTTTTTAATCAAAAATAAATTTTTGAATTTAAATATTTTTGAAAACACATTTTTAAATGTTTCAAAAAAATATATATAATAGGTCTTATTATCACTAATTTGTATAGCAGGTTTAGTTATGGGATTGCAATGGGTTCATAGTCAAAATAATTTTAAACCGAACCTGGCTTTAACTAGTTTTACGTATATTTGTATATAAAAAACTTTTTATAATTATAATTAATGAAATCCAACCATTACCATTGCATATATTTCAAACACAGTGAAACTTAACATAAGGTCTACATGTGTTGGAGGTATTGTGATAACATTTCATTGGTTGTTAAAATTTCATCTTCGGATAGGACGTAAATTCTTCCTGTTGGAGTTGTTGGATTCACAGTACATAACACATCTGTGAATGGTAGCCATAATACATCTGGTATTCTTGGGTAGCTAAATGACGGAGAAGGTCCTTTGGGATGAAGGAAGGTAACTTTTAATTCATCTTCGTCATCGTTTTTGTCCATTATATAAGCAAGCCACCAGTTAGAGTCATAGACGATACTTATGTAACCATTACAGTCTGCAAAAGTAATTTTGTCTGTCGACCTTGATACTGTTACTTGAGAAGAAGTTGTTGATTCGGAAAATATTTTCACAGTTAACTTATTTCGGATTGAGGCAACAGGCATAAAGGTGTGGTGTTGTTAAGTCCCCTTTATTGTGAGTGCTTCACTTAAACTAAATTAAAAGTTACCTTTAATGTTATATATCATTAAAAAGGGCATAAAAAGAGCTAAAAAATGACATCTTTCCCATGATTATTACTTTATTAGGAGAGGAGTTATGACCATTTAAACGTTTTCCCGCAGCGACATTTTGACCGTTTTTTGAAAACTTTATATGGCCGTATTTCGGAAACCGTTTGAGATATTAAGCTGAAAATTGGTATTTTTTTTATTCTTCATGAAGGTAACCTATATTCCAAATATTATCATAATCTGAGATGGTGATGGAAAAAATCTCTTAAAAGTGTGTTGATTTGACACGGAATGACCCAAGTTGGATATCCCTAAAATAAATCCCTACTTTACAAACTCCTCACACGTATCTCAGACAAAAATAGCCTGCAAGATTTCCTTGCCTTAAAACAAGTAAAAAGTAAAAATAAATGTTTTAGGCAGAAATATTTTAAAGGAGGTAGTTTTTTTTTAATCTTATTTATTACATCGAGAAATTGTGGAATAATAAATAATAAATCACATGGATAACACAATATCCCAAAAAGAAATTAGCTTATTAATTATGAATCATTACGTAAATAATTGAAGGATTAATTTCTTCTGTGGATACTGGGTTACTATTGTGATTAACCTATTCACCTGCTTGCGATTTAAGATTTCTGTGCAAAATAGAAATATATTTGAAGAATATATCTTCATTACAACAATAGTAAAAAAAAACAATCATTACTAAAACCTCACGGTGGAATGTTTCTTTAGTTACATTTTACGTATAAGCGAAGGAAATTGTACACTATCAATGTGAAATTTACAGATGTTGGTTTCCTCACAGTGTATGCTTGATGGAACCTTTCTGTTACTGCCAAGCCAGGCAGACTTATCAATACACACACATCATCAAGAACACAAAAATGCACTCACAAATCCAAACACTCGGTCAGACTTAACTGGACACCTTATATCCACAAACGACAACAACGCAAACATACTTTAAAACTTCAATTCTCCACTGATTGTTTATAAATAGGCCTAATGGACTTCATATATCTAAACAGTACGAAATATATAATGTTTGTATACGAAATATAAAAACACTTGAAATTATACAAAAACACAAACTCAACGCCCATTTAAAATTGCAATTCAAACACAGTTTTGACACCTTCAAATCAATAAATAACTGTTTTCCAAAAAATATTCATAATAATATAACAAACTGTATAAATGGAAACATTTATTTGAGCTCTAAAAAAACAATGAAAAATAAAGCAATAAAACTATTTCCCAAATACTATGGTGTTAATTTAGCAGATATGAAATCATGAAAAATGCTTAAATCAATTATGTTTGACATCTTTCATTTCTAAACGACATTCAGATTGTTATAATAAATTAAATAAACAGGCTGGTATTTATATAGGCTAGTTACCTGACTGGATCTCATCCAAATTGTACGTTTCTGTTTATATCACTTCCATTTCAGTGATCACTATTTCTCAAATAAATATACATTTAATTATTAAATATCTGTTTGTAGATAACTTTGTAACAGGTTTTATTAATTAATAAATAAATTACTATTTATTTACTAAACGCCATAAACATTAAAAAAACAAACACACAATTTACATTTTTTTACATAACCAAGTAAGAATAACAGTAAGGTTGAACGTTTTTCTACTTAGTCCATTGTTATTTCAACATCAGCTGATATTTTCTCTTGAAGCTGATTTTTTCTTCCGTGCTTATTATTAATATTGTGTTAATTCCTAAACCTATACAGTTCTATGTTATCTCTATGTTTTTGTATTAGGTAGGCCTACTGATTTAACGCTCGCACCGACTGGCGATACCAAAAGATAAGATCTTCAAAGAAACTCGTAATACCAATTTTCAATTTAAATTGCATTATTTTTAATACAAATAATCCATACGTTGGAAAAATATTTCAAAACGTCACTATAATTCGATTGGTTTATTCGGGTGCTTTTAGATTCATTATCCGATTAAATTGAATTTTTTATGTACACAAGCACCACCTAGCGTGGAGTAGACGCACTATCCAGGTACATTTATAGAAGTGTACTTATTTAGTTAAATCACTATAAACAAAAAATTACAACCTAAATTATAGTAATAGGCAGTAGTAACAGTGGTTGAGTTAGTTTTTAGAATACGCCAATAACATATTAGCATTCTTAAACAATTTATCGCGTTTTGTATAACACATTTCTAGGTTAGTCAAGGCCAGACACAAAATACTAGTAACAAATTAACAAGAAGGAATAAAGTCCAACTCGAATTAGTTATAATTAAAATTGTTAGAATAAAAATTATATGCTAACAGTTGAATAATTGTATACAGTTACATTACAATGTAACTGTAATGTAACACTTATTCAGTTGAATTGAATTGTATACATGCGCGCAACCTATTGTAACATAGATGAACTATATATACCGGAAAGCTTCGATTGAGTGCACTCAAAAACGTCCCAAAAATTCATGTCGATCAGATTAATGGTGACCTAATTCATAAAGAATAGACAGACAATATACATATATATTTACAATTTCAAATAGTTATCAGATGAATGTATATGTACTAAAGTTTTCGATAATAAAGCAGTTTAGAATGATGTGTTCACAGAATGTTGGGACTAATGTTTAGGAAAACTTCGCTAAGCATTGCTTGAAGCCATAAAGTAGCCTTCATTGCAGCTTCCAAAACCTGACAGTTTCAAGTCGCCAAATTCTATTGCTCAAAAACATTTTTAATATGAAACCTTCTATGCTTAATTGAGCAACATATGTAGAAGTGTCTTTAAGCTCTTCTTGTATTCCTTCGACGAGATTAAGTAGAAATATCTTCACATTTCAGACATCAAATTTAGGTACGAGTAATGTGGAACGTCCTAAATAACTCGAAACTGAATTTTCCGAAAGTGTAACATGGCTGTTAGTTTTTTTTTGTCTTCACTTAGAGGGTATTTATACACATCTAATTAGGGTTTGCGTAACGTGGGACATCCTAAATCTTTCCGAAAATGTAACAGGCGGTTAAAGCTAATAGTTTTTTTGTCTTCACTTAGAGGTTATTTAAAGGTTATTTTTACACGCCTAATTAGGGTTTGCGTAAGATGGAACGTCCTGAATGTTTCAGAAAGTGTAACACAGCTGTTATAGCTAACACCTATTCTGGCTTGGTCAGTCATTACAGATCTGTGTTTACTAGTTGATGATTTAATCTATAATAATCAATTTAAATCATTTTTAATAGTATATTTAATAAAAGTAAGGTGGAGTAGAGGGTTAGCTTCGTAAAAGGAACGAATATTTTGAAACGCATCAGCAAGTAAGCAATTAAGCAATTACGTATTCACTTAGTTAGGTGTTTTTAAATTAGGTTAGTATATTTAATAAAATGTACAAGTGAGATGTAAATATATATATATATATATATATTTGTGTGTGTGTGTGTGTGTGTGTATGTGTGTGTTTGTTTGTTAATGTTTGTGTGTCTTCGAGAGAGAGAGAGAGAGAGAGAGAGAGAGAGAGAGAGAGAGTATATGTGCGTACGTGTGCGCGCGCGTGTGTGTGTGTGTGTGTGTGTTTGTGTGTGTGTATGTGTGTGTGCGAGTTTGTGTGTGTGTGTGCGTGTGTGTGTATGTGTGTGTGTGTGTGAGTGTGCGTGTGTGTGTGCGTGTGTGTATGTGAGTGTGAGTGTGTGAATGCGCGCGCTTGTCCTGATGTTCTAAGAAGTAAATAAATACAATACAAATAATCTGCACGTGAACTAAAAAAACAAAATACTTTATTACCATACACGTTTCATTGATTTATGCCATCATCAGTGCATTACTACAATTATACAACTGAACTAGTTTAGTTGCAGTTGTAAATTTGTGGTCGTGTCACTGATGATGATGTCATAAGTCATTGAAACGAGTATGATAATAAAGCATATTGGTTATAAGTTGTTTTACAATTATTTAAAGCCTTAATTCATAATCCAGATAATTATTACTCATAGTTCTACGAAGTGTTAGTGGAAAGTTAATGTTAGAAACTTTAGAATAACTGTTGGTCTGAAATTTTTAAAAAGTTTTTATCTTAATCATAGTTTCTAAAACCAATCTTTTAGATAAAGTCAATTGCCAATTAAATTTGGAAATCAATTAAAATTTTTAAATTTAGGACGAGTTAAAATTTATGTCAATATTTAATAGCTGTAATTTCTAGACTTTTCTCGTAATCAAACTCTCTATTTCCGTACAATGTAAAATATCTATCTTAAAATTCTATAACAACTCTCTCCAGTAATAGTCAAGGAACTTTAAATAATAAAATAACATTTCAAGTATTTTTCGTCTAAAAGTATGTGTATAGGTTAAATGTTTTAAAAAATGTAATCAAATATTCTAATTTACAAATAGCCTATGACATAATTATGAATATATATATATATATATATATATATATATATATATATAATTGTCCCTACTCCCATTTCATGCTTAATTAAAATCAAGACGTTTTGTTACGGTTAGAACACGTTTAGTGCGGCAGTATTTATAGTTGCGCATCACAATTGCTGAAACATTTATTGAAAAGAGATGTTGGTGGGCCCAATATGTCATCTGAAGTTTGTTAGGCATTTATTTTCGTCTATTTTAGTGGCGTCATTTCCGGTACGTTTATGTACGTACTTCGCAGGTGGTGCCGGTTCTCGTATCTCGGTTGATAGTTGTCAACTGTTTAACTGTTGGGTTTCTCTTCCAATTGTTGCTGGATACTGACAAACGTTTTTTCCAACCACAACACTTAGTTATAGTTATAGAAAAAGTACCAAAAACAAATTTAAATACCGACAACCTTTCCTGCCGCCATTTACAATGTTTTTCAACGATAAAAATAACTTTACACACAATGTCAATAAGTAATTCATATCTAAATAATTCTATCACAGTGTTTATTATAATTTCTAAATAATACCAAAATAAATACCTTATCCAAACCCCCCCCCACCCCCACCATTTTAATACTCAGCTTTAGTCATCCAGTCCTCGTAAAACTTGTCGAATCATCGCAGTCCACAGTCCTGGTTCATCCAGGATTGCCTTTGCACAAACTCGGCATATCCTTTTAACTCGGTGTCCATTTGCTTTTCTTTTGTTATTCTTAAAGAGCCTATGTACGCTGTTTTGAATAGGAGTCGCCATAATGGGAGCCTGTTGGGGGGGGGGAGAAATTACAATGACCTTGAAACGGAAATCATACAGGCTGTTTTTTTGTGTGAAGCAATAGGAACAAAATTCTAATTTCGGCCAAAGTCACGTTTTTCCAATTTGTGAATCGTGATTTGGCAGTGTTTTGTGGGCCGCAAAAAATTCCAAAGCATATCTGTTTGTCTCAGCAACAACTGTCTCTAAGTAAATATCGTCTATCGATAAATTAAACCAATCAGTTGGAGTATTGTTACCGGGAATTGGCACTCTAAGTCTAGAATCTCCTGTGAAAGGTACGTCTGTCAGGCCAGTATGTTGGCGACACCTCGTCGTCATCGTCGGAGCTGTCAGAGCCATTCTAGGAGGCATTTTCATTGTCAGAGTAGACATTCTACAATAATTGAAGCTCAATATTCATATTCATTGTACAAAATATATTAAACACAACTATAAACACTTCAAGTAACTCTAATACGATAACACAGTCCCAAATCCTACAGCGACGGAGGAACAAAAAACGAAACTTATAGAAATGTTCACAAAGTCTGGCATAATAACCGATAAGCGGTACAATGTTTTCCGGCAAGGGCTAACCTCACACTGAACCAATGAATTGAGAGTGGGCGTGGGGCGTCTATGAACGTCACGAGCGCCAGTAGGGCATTCACGCTCACAGCACTCAATGTGTTAGAGTTAACAAAGACACACATAAACCGAAACAGTCATTCTCATTTATGGAAAAAAATTAAGAGCTACGTAGTAATTGTCTGATATATGCTATTGTGTACAAAATATTAAAATTTCCAGTATCTTCACACATCCCTACAAAAATTTAAGTAATTTTATCTGAGAAAGAAAAATAAGAAAGGGAAAAATGTATAAGGAATTTCATCCCTTAAACAAGGACACTGTTTGGTGTACGGGGCAATATTATTCATACCACTGCTTACAATACCTTGATTGCTTAATTTTGATGGTTTAAAATTAATGTTCAAGGATTATATTACCAATTTCTAAATCTTTAAAGTTTTAAAAAATCACTGGCTATTAACAATCCCTATTATAAAATCACTTGGCTTGTAAATTTAAGTTACTTCGCTTGTCCTTTCATGGCTGAGTGAGTGCCATCATATTAAATACATCGGCTGACCAAATCCACCTTTTACAACATATAACCGCATCTTAAAAATATTTTGTATGTTAAAACCAAAGAATTCACCTTCTTTCCAATCCTTCAATCTCCCCCACAGAATAAAAATTGCCTTAACAGAATGCCCGGCAAAGGCAAATCCAGTGTCCACTTGGTACCAAGCTGCAGGGCGTGAATGTTTCAGACTACTCTAGCCAGCTTTTCGGTCTGCTATACTCGAGGTAGGCTATCATATTCTTCTTTCAAAGAATAATTCCCTACTTTTAATCTATTAACAGCTGACCGTAGCTCGCCACGTCCTTTGTGCATATGCGTCATCGTGGTTCGACTTTTACATCTGAGTTCTGTACCAGTAAACACGTAACTTAATAGTTTTTAAACAAACCAGAAACCAATCTGCAACATGTTTGGCAAACATACGTCAACAACAATTGCATAACAATTGTAAATAATTCCTAAAATAATAAACCAGCGAATTAAAGACAAACACAAAACTAGATTTATTTTCAAAAAAACAACCATTTATTCGCTTTTTCCTCCCGGCGCGGTTTTGTGTCTTGTTCTTCTTGTGTTTGGCTTGTAGTAGTTTGGTGTTCATGAATATTGTCCTCCGTCTTTTCGCCGGTGATAACCGCTACCGGGGTGCACGTGTATTAATACGGACATGACGGGTTTACACCTCATTAATTTTTTTTTTTTGCATTTAATCCGAAATATGTTTAACCTAGGCCAACGTGTGTGAGCAAGAAAATTTTTTATCCAGGTTCCAAAGCTCGTGAAGCGTTGCAGCAAGGTGAAATTTCGCAGGTGTCTATCCAAACGATGTGTAGAAATGCGGAGCAAGTGGAATTTAGGTTTGGCGTTCAGTGTGTAGATATGGTTGGCTCAAAGATTAACAAATTTTATTAATATGGTAACCCTAATGGGAGCCACATAAAACATTTACAGAATATCACAAAATTTTAAAGTTATAAATTAAATCAATTAATATAAAACTAGAAATAGAACAATGTTATTAAAAAATATATTCAATTTAATGTAAATTTTAAAAGAACAGGAGTAAAGTCTCCTAATAACTTGACCAGAGTAAAATATTTTTCATCACGGTTATAAGTCTGTAACAGACATAATTGTGATTTGTGTTCATAAGACAACACTGTTTTCATGTTTTCGCAATGTAATGGCTTCACTCAGGAACAGTCCGTTTTAACTGACTTATGCGTTATAATAAAATGTTTAAATTTGGTTGCTAAATATTTATTAAAATTATTGTTGTGTTGTTCTGAACTTTATTAAAACAAGCAAAACATGGTTTTTAATTATGTGCATGTATTAAACGTTGCACATGTATTAAAAAGTATTTGACTTTCGAAGTGTGTTACCTTAAATAGGTTGTTAAAAAACTTACTTATTTATTTTATAATAAGTTCTAGTTTGTCCAAATTTATTTTTATTTAATAAAAGTTTATTATAACTTAAATTTGTTATTATCAATTAAATATATGGTAAAGTTTTATGGTAGGGTAAGAATAGGCTGGTTTTGGGTTTTAAAATAACTAAATATTTGGCAATCTTTTATTATTAAAAATTTTTAGGGATAATTTGTTAGTTAAATTTTCATATATCAAGTGGATTAGAATTTAAATATTTAAAGAAAACAACTTACCTTGAGTGACCCAGTGCTCTCCTTGTATACTTGTTATCGAGAACACCGTGATGGGAAGTCGATGTTCACCCAAGCATCTATGTTTCCAAAATTGTTTGTATTAGAACTTAGTAAATAAAACATTTATTCTAATATATAAATAATGGAATACTGACTACAAATATCTATAAGTTTTTTAAAAGTGTTCCCGTTTGATGTAAGATTTTATTTTGCTCTGTTTGGACAGCACTGTAACAGTTCCCTAGATATCAAGTTCTAAATACTGATACAGTTTTTGTAAAGTTAGATGAAACTTTACTAATAGGCAATATACCATATAATATGCTGTATTTTGTATGAAAGTATTATTGTCGAAGAGCTTTCATTCTATCGACAATAACTGCACTTAGAAGGCTCGATATGTATTAAAGCCCTAACTAAACCTTATGTAAGCCGACAAGTATTCTGAGTGCACCTTTTTAGAGGAGGTTTCAGCAACAACATTTATAAATGCTCTTACATCAATACACAAGGGTGATGTCATATTTGTGAGGTATATTGTATTACTAATTCTTTGAGGAAAGAAATTATTTAACAATTATTAGTTTTGTAAAACTCATACTTGGAAATTTAAGGTTCGTAAATCTTAATTAGTAAAGTAATGGAGTGTACAAGTTTTATTTGAAATTAACGTAAATTTACGTACCTTCCACTGAACGCCGAAGCTGTGATGTTGTTTCTAAAAATAAAAAGAAATAATTAATTTAATAAATGAATAAAACATCTGTAAATATTGTTTACAATCTGAATATTGTAAATCATATTCAACTTTCAATTAAACAACTGCTGCAAATGAAACCACTGCTGGCGAAATCTTTATTAATGATAACTAAATAGATAAAAACTCACTAACCAAAATATACAATTTTAATTTTACTAAAAATTACTTAAAGGACGTTCCTATTATATGGTAATCATGGTCAGAGTTTTTAGATATGGGATAAAAAACGAGTTCAAAAGTCTAAAAACTTTGCCGGAAAGCGCCTGTTATGTTTTGAAAGCCGGCAAAGGAAATACAATAGATATTTTAGATTAAAAAAAAAATTATGTTATTAGAGAGGAAGAATTACTAAACGTAAAAATTAAACATTTTTTTATTAAATAAATTTATAAACATAACTAAGGAAGTGGTTTAGCTTTGTAAATCGGTAATACAAGATAATGAGACGTTTAAACAAACGCATTCTAGCCATGTAATACCAAGGTAATACTGCCCATTCATAACTTCATAATCCTGGTAAAATGATGAGGCCTTTAGTGACAGAATAAATTACCCTAATAATTATTTACCTGAATGGTTGGTGAAACATTTCTCTAAATTTTATTTGCAAGGGGAACTTACATAATGAAAAAGCAGAATAGTGTTCGTGAATAAAATTAAAGAAGAAACTTGGACAAATGCGAAGTTTTAGTGTCTGTTACCGATTTACCATTATTCCAAGACTACTTCTGAAGATGATTACCAGTAATCGAACCTACATGAAGTAATTTTTAATAAAATGAAAGACTTTTTTTGTTGTGGTTAGTTGTTTTATTTTTAATTTCTTGAACAGCGCTCAAAAAATGTGTTAATGACATTAAAAATAGGTGTAAATAAGATTGCGCCTATACTTGCACTTAGGTGGGACACCAGAAAATCAATGTTAATTATAAAAGTTGAGAAAACACCAAAAACGTTTTAAAAATACGAGGTAGATTAAAGAGATATGTGGAAGACCGAGGAGCCATATCCTAGTATATATGTGTTACTTATACAAATTAGATCAGGGATTGCAAAGGCCAAAAACAAACTTTTTAACGATAAAAGCTTCAATAAAAGATGTAGTATAGATAATAGGCTACATGTTAAACGTTTTACAGACTTTGGGACAGATGTTATATGTTATAGGACTTTAGGACAGATGGTATACATGTTAAAGGTTTTACAGACCAATCTAGATGTAGTTTAACTTACTATGCATTCACTGATAGGTTTGTTAGAAAAATCAATGGGGAGCAGACATTGACACTAGGTTATATAGAGAATAGAAACAACAGTTTTTACCTCTTTATGTAGAAAAATTCCCTGAATGTTCACTTTTACATCTACGGTGGTGTAAATAAATAAGTTTGGCTTCATTAACGGAAAAATACACAATAGAAAAAAGGATATAAATGTACAATAATTGAAAGTTTGTGTTAAATTAGAAAACAAAAGTAGCCCTTTTTGACCTGAAAGGGGTTTTTACTGTGTTTTAAACAGACGTAAAAGAATTAAAAGGAGCCGCTGTATACAATAGAAACGTTATGGGTAGAATATTGGAAGTAGGACCATAGTAAAATATAAGGAAGAAGCACGGTTATTTTTCTTAGTGTTTACTCATTGAGTCCTTAAATATTTAGCTGTTTAGTTAAAAAAAAATTTGTGGTAAAAACGTAGGAAGAATAAGTGATATAAAATGACATTTATAGAATCTAAAAATGTTCTTTGTCCCTGGTTAAAATATGTGACGAGACCCAATATCTATTTATTGTACAATACACCCTGTGATGAAATGAAGGAATATAATTGTAAGCATCCCAAACCTGTCCCATTGCTACTTATGCATATATGTTATGTTTAAACTAGTGGTCAACTGAAAATGATAAAGTAGCTGGGTTTGGGCAAAACGTACACTTTCCTTTTTGTGTTTTTTTATCTCGTAAACTTTAAGGATTTTTAAAATGAATTATAAATATAAAAAATATTCTTTAAGTGACATGTAACTTTAAATCCAAAATTGAAGATTGGGAAATAGAAAATAATTTTTCTCTTACATGTAGAGTGACTGGTGCTATTGTCTTTGTCTATTGTTTCATCGTGTTCGTGTAAATGTTCTGGAAATTAAACAGTAATTTAATAAGATTATATTGATTTCAGCGAGTTTAGGAATTACAGATTTAGACTTCATCTTATTGCTAAGCATAAACATTACAAAGCTTTATACGTAACTCTCTAGAAAAAGCATAATAAATAAAATCATTTCTTTCTATAAGCTTTGAGAAAACAATAAAAATTATTTCAAGCACAGGAAAATTAATATCAAGGGAGGAGAAGAATAAGTTGAATGAATCAAAGGAAAACATCGTGGACATGAGTCGGGGTCAGAGACTAACCATAGTGAGCCTAATCCATAAACATGAACCAGATACGTGGGGAAGAGCAAAATAATTGATGATTGACCAGGGCAGATATTTTAAAATAAAATTAAAATTAAAAGTAATAAATAAACTTTAAATTAAGTTTAACTTCAAAATAAAACTTTTTGAATTAAATTTAAGTAGCTTGAACTGAACTTTAATTAAAGCAGTTATTTTTAATAAAAATAATTAAAAATATTTAATAATGGGTAGAAACTTTAAGTTATTTTCAAAGTAACTTGACAACATTATTATTTAAGAAGCTGCTAAAATTAGATCGTGTAACTTTTGAATTCATAACTGAATAAATTAGAACCATCTAAGCACAATATTACTACAATCACATATTTTACTACAATTACTATAATAAATTATTAATTTCACTGTTACTTTATACACAATGCAATTACATTGTAACCATCATCTTGTGTACTGTTACCATTAAATCATGTAATCAGTTCTCAGGTTTGAGGATAAATATGTGGCAAGAGACAAAGTTCCACAAACACACACACACACACACACACACACACACACACACCCACACACACACAAACACACACTCACACACACACACACACACACACACACACAAACACAACACACACACACACACAACACACACACACACACACACACACACAAACACACACACACACACACACACAAACACACACACACACATACACACACACAACACACACACAAACACACACTCACACACACAACACACACACACACACAAACACACACACACACACACACACACACACACACACACACACACACACACACACACACACACACACACATACACACACACAGAAACACACAAACATACACACAGACACACACACACACACACACACACACACACAAACACAAACGCACAAACACACACTCACACACAACACACACACACTCACACAAGAAGTAAAACAAAGTTTGAAAATGTGTCATTAATTATTTAAGAATAAATGACGTTACTTTATTTTTAAAAAGACCCCCGTCGCTCTCCGTGTATATTGATTGTGTGTCTGTATTGTCTGTGTTGTCTGATTCTATAACATTAAATCAATAAATTAGAAAAGATTGTTCAAAAATGAAGAAAAAATTACAGTAAATCTAATAAAAGGTTAATAATAATGTATTTAATAACGCAATGACTATTCATGACTTCATTGTGGTGTTTCCTCCTTCTTCTTCTTCGTGTTGTGAGGTCAATGTCTGATTCTATAACATTTAGATCAATAAATTAGAAAAGGATAAATAAAGTTGAAAAAACATTTACATTAAATCTAATAAAAGGTCAATAATTAGGTATATAAGAATAAATCTCCTTGACTTGCCAGTGTCGCTGTCTGAGGCAGTTTTTATAAGCGTGTAGTCTGAGTCTGTAACATTTAGATCAATAAATTAGAAAAGGATGTCTAAAGTTGAAGAAACATTTACAGCAAATCTAATCAAGCATAAGCATTTATTTAGGAATAATTGGGCTAACTGTATATTAAAAAGACCTACCCTCGTCGCAGCCTTTATAAGTTCTTTTGTGTGATGCGAATATGTCTTCTGATTTTAAAACTTTTAGATCAATAAATTAGAAAAGAATGTCTAAAGTTGAAGAAACATTTACAGCAAATCTAATCAAGTATAAGCATTTATTTAGGAATAATTGGGCTAACTGTATATTAAAAAGACCTTCCCTCGTCGCAGCCTTTATATGTTCTTTTGTGTGATGCGAATATGTCTTTTGATTTTATAATTTTTAGATCAATAAATTAGAAAAAAATGGCTAAAGTTGAAGAAACATTGACCGCAAATGGAATCAAATATTAGTAAGTAATTATTGAAAAATAAAAGAGCTTACTGTATTTTTAAAAAGACTTACCGTGCTCAATGTTGTTGTTAGTGTCGGTGTCGGTGTCGGTGTGGTACATGTCTGTTTCTTCTGATTCTATAACATTTAAATCAATAAACTAAATAAGAATGTCAAATGTTAGTAGATCTGGGCCCACCATGGCGCGCACTACCCCTAACTCGGCCTGTACGTAACCTAGGACTATAGGGGTAGTTTTGGATGATGCAGGGGGTTGATGCGGCCTTGATCCTAGTCTTGGGGGTGGATTCGACCACGTTTAGAGGGGTGGGGGGTAGTTTTTCGAAAAAAATAAATTCCAACCCACTGACCTAAGCTAGCCAAAATGGATCCAACCTAACCTAACCTACGTGTGGGGGTGTCCTCAGCTACGTTCAGGACCATACCCGGGGGTAGCTCCGAGGGTGGATTGGGGGTGGGGGGTATTTTTCGAAAAAATTCTGGAAAAAGGTGTCTTGACCGATAGGGTGAGTTTAGAGTGTATTATTGCGTCCGTAGGGGGTGGTTTCACCTAGGGGTAGTTTTTAAATAAAATATGAAATTGCCGAAAATCGATCGGGTGGATCAACAGACAGTACGGGATATGTGTAGAGTCCAGTACGGACCGCTGCAGGGGTGGTTTCACCTAGGGGTAGTTTTTAAATAAAATATGAAATTGCCAAAATTCGATCGGTTGGGTCAAATGACCGTATGTGGTATCTGTAGAGTCCATTATGGTAGGCTGTGTGGGTGGGATCACCTGTGGGTTGTATTCAGATTGCCAAAAATGATCGGTGTCCTAGGTAAAAGTGACTCCCAAACCCTCGCTTGAGGTAACACCGCCTAGGAGCGGGTAAAGCTAACACGGAGCATGGTCTCGGGTAAAAGCCATCCTAGGTAACCCCAGGAATCTGGCATCATGTGGGGTGGTTATCAAATGAAATTGTCAAAAAATGATCGGTTAGATCAAACGACCAACGTTCCAACTAAACGCTAATTTTAACCGACCAACAATTATACACCGAGTTCAAATAGTCAACAAGCTGAATCGACCAATCACATTGCAGGGGCCCGGTAGGTCTACGCAACACAACGCAAACGGTCGCTGTAAGACGCGAAGGCTTATATACCGTGTTAAGCCAATATATATATGATAGCCCACATAATGTGTTAAACAAATACGCATGCAAGCCTACACACATACTATGCTAGGCCAACATACATGGGCCTACTATGTCTGTAAACCACAGGCCAAACCCCTTATGATCTGAGCTATTTTCACCTCCTCTATCAGGTTGATCCTGGCAACCGTATAATATGGGAGGTACTATAGGGTACATCTACCAATGCATAACCTATCAAGCACACGTAAAGATTTAATATATTTGATGACGTATCCGCGTTCGAGCGACTCTATGCAGTAGGCCCACCCTAACTAGAGTGTTCTATCCCTAAATGATATGGCTGATGCGGAGCAAGGGGCTATGATTGCCAAACTCAAAACTTGTCAATGCTACTAAATTAATAAACAATGCAATAAAGCCTTATCGATTGAGGGAATACGTTTAGCCTACATAGCCGGTGACCGTATAAAGTTAGACATGTGCAAACCTGCAGAGATAACGCATTATCTTAAAACCGCAACGGCAGCCGGTGACCGCTATAGCAAGCTTAAAACCCGCACGGCTGTGTCGTTGTGAATCTAGGCGCGTGTTTATGTTTTGATTACTATATCAACTTACTATGTACTATCGGCATACCAAGGCCTACATATATATAATCAGAAATCAGTGTAAATAATCAAATAGCCTCAATGGATATATCCTATAGCTGTAAATGTATCTAGATATAAAGGTATATATGGAGAAACACTAATAATGAGGCCTATCACAAAACGTGAATAAATATATGATATAAAACGATCCTAAAACGATGCTAAGCCAACATGCAAGCTATCATACATAGGTGTATATACCACGTTAAGCCTACATACATGATAGTACACATAATGTGTTAAACAAACATGCGTGTAAACCTGCATACATACTATGCCAAGCCGACTTACATGAATCCCTAAATGCGCCTACTATGTCGGTAAACCACTGGCCAAAGCCTATATGATCTGAGCCTGACACACATTTACACCTCGTCTATCAGGTAGAACCTGGCAACCGTATAATACGGTAAGTACTATATGGTATAGCTAACAATGCATAACCTATCACGCCCATCACGGTCAACAAATATTACAATATAATTTTTAAAAAAAGTTACGCAACCTATATACATACAATGCTAAGCCAACATTCAGGCATATATACTATGTTAAACCAGCATGCAATATACTCTAAATAGACATATATACGCTGTTAAACCAATATGCAGGTTAACCTATATACATCCTGAATTAGGCAAATATCCCCGTTACCCACATAGGCCTATATAATATGTTAAGCCAGGATGAATGATAGCTTATATAGTGTGTTAAACAAATATGCTTGTAAACCTACATAAATAATATGCTAAGCCTACATACTGTGCTAAACAGATATGCGTGTAAACCCACATAAATACTATGCTAACCAACATGGATGCTATCCTACATAGGCTTATATACTATGTTAGGCCTGCATACGTAATTACCCTATATAGTGTGTTAAATAAATATGCGTGTAAACCGAATAAATACTATGCTAAGCCAACATGCATGCTATCATACTATGTTAGGCCTACATAATGTGTTAAACATATATGTGTGTAAGCCTGCATAGATATTATGCTAAGAAGACATGGGCCTACAAAGTATAACACATTATATCCAGTGCATAGTTTAGCTAATGGTTATCACACACCATTCTACAAGCTGCCCACAAATTACCACATAATACCTGATACATAGCCTGGCTAATCATTAACACATAGTATGCCTCAACACATAATATCCTGTGCATAGCCTCGCTAAATAAGCATAAACTCCCCAAAATTGGCTTATCAATTATGTATGGTCTAGATATAGTCACACATGTCATTTCAAAAGTCAGCTGGAAAGAAACACTAGCCAGGCTAATCATTAACACATAGTATGCCCCAACACATAATATCCAGTGCATAGCCTCGCTAATGGTTAGCACATAGTAGCCGATGCTGAGCCTGGCTATGGAATATCACATATTATCTGATGTGTAGCCTGACTGATGGTTAACACATCCAATGCATGGCTTGGCTAATGACCAACAAATAGCTGGGCTAATGGTTAACTAATAGTTATTTTTAACTATGGGTTAACATATAGTATCCGATAAGTAGCTTGACTATAGCCCAACACATAATCTCCAGTGCATAGCCAGGCTAATGTTCATCATGTAGTACCCAATGCATAGCTTGAGTATGGTTTAACAAACAGTATCCAAAGCATAGCTTGACTATGATTATCACATGAGTAGGTTGATTACAAACTAACACATAATATCCGATGCATAGATTGACTACAAGTTGACACAAAATATCCGATTCCCGGGCTGACTAGGGTTTAACAAACAGTATCCGATGAGTAGATTGACTAAGGTTTATCTCATAGTATCCGTAGAGTAGGTTGATTACAAACTAACACATAATAATCATTACATAGTCTGGCTAATGGTTCTTAAATAGTACCTGTTGCATAGCTAGTTTAATGATTAACACATAGTACCCGATGCATAGCTTGACTAGGGCTAGCACATAGTATCCGAGGTATAAATTGACTAATGGTTAACATATGGTATCCAAAGCATAGCTAGGCTAGTGGATAACTAATGGTTAGTTTGACTATGGTTAACACACAGTATCCGATGCGTAGCTTAGCTAATGGATAACACACAGTACCTGTTGCATAGCTAGGCTAATGCGTATCACATAGTATCCGATGAATGGCTTGACTAGGGGTAACACACAGTATCTGATGCATAGCTTGACTATAGGTTAACAAATAGTATCCGATGAGAAGCTTGAATACAAAGTAACACATAATATCCATTGCATAGCTTGGCTAATGTTCATCATATAGCACCCGATGTATAGCTTGACTATGGGCTAACACATAGCATCTGATGAGTGGCGTGATATAAGGTAACACATAGTATCCGATGCACAACTTAGGACCGAATATGACGTCATCCAGGGCGGAGAACAAGATGGCGGCTATGTTGATACCGTGTTCAAACGGGCTATGGCCAGTGCAGGCTAGATCAAATAATCAACGTTTCAACTAAACAACTGTCTTACGCTAAGTTTAACCGACCAACATACGCGAAGTTCAAACGAACAACATTGACACCAAGTTCAAATAGGCTAAGGCTGGTGAAGGCCAGATCAACGTTTCAGCTAATCAACGTTGAAAAACTTACGCTAATCAACCAACATCTACACCGAGGTCAAATGGGTTATGGTTAGTGAAGGCACTGGCAAAAGCCTTAGGCCTTAGACATAATTATAGCTACCAACGCTTACCAAAATAGCTATGTAGAAACCGTCAAGGCCTTTATGATCTGGGGCTTTACACATATTGTTTAGGTATGTTGTATCAGTTACAACATACTAAAAATACCTCCATCTAACCTTAGGTAAAGCTACCCTGGAGTCAGTCCGTAGGTAAATCCACCCTGGACTTAGGTAAAACCATCCCGAAGTCAGGTCTTAGGTAAAGCTACCTTGGAGTGGTAAAACAGCTACCAATCAATAACCTAACACAATAGTATACAGCCTGTATTAAACCATTATGTATGTTACCCAACAAACTGTGTTAAACCAATAAGCATGGACACCTACATTCTCTCTGTATTAATCCAATATCTATGTTACCCTACATTAGCCTACAGATTGTGTTTAGCCAATATGCACGTAAACCTGTATTAAGTATAAATGGGTGTTAACCTCCATAGGCCTACATATTGTGCTAGGTCGATTTACCTGTAAACCTACACACATCCTGTATTAACCCAATATGCATGATACGGTACATAGGCCTATAAGTCAATATGCAATGTTATCACGTTTCATTACAGGTGTAGAAAAGTTCACACACAGAGCTCGACAAATAAATGCTTGTTTAAAACCTATACATTAATACTGTTATGACCGCGATAGCACACTCTGATTAACAAATGACGTCAAACAAAATGTCGGTCAAGATGGCGTCTAACAATATGTTGGACGGTCATCTGTATAGGATTAACTGTTGCTTGCCACCTATACTTGCTATAACATTAGTCCGTCTGCAGGGCAGAGCCTTAGGGCAGTCACATACTTGTACCTATGATCATGTTCTGACGCTAGTCATGAGTTTCTCGTTACAACAAATTTTCAATAAAATTCATCTCTTGCCCCTAGATGGAGTATCATCTCTATCCATCTACAAGTTAAATCAGGGTCAAGGATATACAGTAAAGACTTAGGCCAGTTACATACCAGTACCTATGATCATGTTCTGACGTTATTCATGTGGTTCTCATTTCAAACAGGAATATCGAATCTGCGCATCTACAAGGCATACTATGATAAAGAGGAAGATCATCACAACCTCTAGCATTTCTAAGGTACAGTATAGGATCATCCTGGCATCTAGCATATTTAATGGTATCAGTATACTCTATTACCGTCGGTCATAGAGGTAATTATATACTTTGGTCACCGTTTTTCGGCTTGTGATGAGCAATTACGTCATAGCAGGGAGGGGTGAAGTAATAGGCTCATGGTATATATGCCGGAAATTTCATACAGAGAGCACCAGTCTTCAGCGCTTTTGCAATTAGGTGTGTTAAGATTAACGATGACCGATAGAAGTATTCAGTCAGAGGTGAGTATGAAATAGTGTGTTCTTTTTTCTAAATAGTTTCTATTTTTCGTTATTCCAATTTTTCCATTGGTTTTCCAGCCAACAAACATCGACGATTCAGGCCATGATGAAATGGGTATTTGGGAAGATTTAGGTAGCAGACGTAGCCCAAGGACACCGTACTATAGCCGCAATTCGATGGAAGCCGAACCAAGTCGGGAGACCTCTGGTACCACATCACAGGTAATTATAAACAATTTAGACTATTATCAGAGGCTCATTTTCATATCTAATAAGGATATTTTTCTTTCAGGGAACAAACACTCCAGCCAAAGGACCTGAGTCTACCAACCATCCAACACTGGTGATTATTGTATTCATAATGCGTTATTACTGTTATCTTTGTATTTTTCATTACTAATAAATTGTATTTCATAGGCTGGACCAATAAATCACGCTATAATCAGGGTCGGAAATCGGCCGTTTTTCACTCAAGTTTATTAGAGGAGGAACTGAAGCACATACAAGGAGTCGAGCACCCCCGTATTGACTGTTTACTTTGTTTAGGACGCAGGATACGATATCCTCCTCAATATGGTGGAATAGGTGGAACGTTCTGTTTAATATTTTGAAATAATTTGTTATTTTTAAATTGAAAGTCATTAGTTAAGTGCTTCGCTAAGAGAATCTGGATTTTTGGTGCGCATTAGTGATCCTACGGGTTCATGTAAACCTCTAAGGAGAACTCTTAACCCTAATTTCTGTACATATTCTATCAAAACATCTTTGGCCAATTGTCTTTGAGGTTCTTTATTAATAAAAAATGAAATCTGTAAATTTAATAGTTTTTGAATTCTCTCATAAAATTTAAAAGGTGATTCGTTATTTTCTTGTTTTAACTCAGCCATTTCTAAATTCAAAGTAAAGCAATCTCTTTTGTCTGAATAGCTGGTTAATAATACTTTTTTAATCTCATACCAATTATATGAATTTGAGTTAATTACCATTTCTAATGCTTGGCCTTTTAATTTAGCTAGTATAGAAGAAAATAGATATTCATTTTGAAAATCCTCTGGGAAAAATAAGTTACATAAAACTTATTTACTACTTTATCACATATTGAAATAAATCTGTGGAGCATAGTGGGCTCTCCACTATACTCAGGAATCATATCAAGATATTCCTTCTTTAATGTTGGCGTTGCCATTTTAAAATAATATTTTCTTTAAAATAATAAAATTAAAATCAATTATATAAAATTAAAAAGTATTTACTCTACTTTTTCTTAACTCTATTTCTTACGATCTACTTACAAGTGGATCCAAAATACTTTGCTCATTTGACTACTATTTCACTTTTCACTTTTCACTTACACGATATTCACTCGTGCTCTTAATAGATATGCGCTCTATTAAGTGGTTGTAGATATTCACTCTACTAAAGTTTTCTTGATGTCGTTACAGATATGCGCTCTGTAATGAATCGAGTTTTTGCAGTATCTCGGTTAACGATTGAAATCGATAAAAATTATGTTCATTAATTCTCCCGAGATGTCCTACCGACTGCGCCAGTTACGTGTTGTATTAAGCACGAAAGGTTTTTAAAAAATGATTTTATTTTTACAAACCTTTGTTGAATTTAATAAACAATTAATTTGGAAACTGTTACATAAATTATACTTAATAAAACAATTCAAATACAACTGATGTACATACAGTTGGAGCGGAAAACGTCTGTGCGATACAGAGGCGACTTACACACTGCCGGGGCTATGTTCTCACCACCTATATAATACAAAAGCTGCGTAAGCAGAAATTTTCCTAGCACGCATTTAATTATGAAATGTTCACATAAAATGTTCATATAACTTATATATATAAAATATCCATATTGAACAAGGGCAATGCATTTTTTATTCATATGGAAACTTACAAGCTGGGAGTTGCAAACAGCAATTATAATCTATTGTGTTAGAGCCTGTCAAAACAAGCAAAGAAACAGCGTTCAATACAAACAAGTGTTTCGTGTGTAATTAATTTGGGTGGATACAGAGTTTGTAAACGGTTTTGTCTTAAAACATTAGAAAAGTAAAATAAACAAGTGAGAAATGTTATTGTTAAAAAAACAACCAACAACAACTGGAGTGCATTTATGAGTTCAAAGGGGTAGGAAAGAGCCTCCTAACAAAATTCCAAACGAAAGAATTGAAACAATAAGGGAACGTATAGGAAACTTTCCCCTTTATCAAAGTCATTACAGTCGGGTAATAAACTCCAAACATGAGATATCTCAACCCTAATCTAAGCTTATCAAAAATGTATGATTTGTACACAAAGTTTTGCCAAGAAATAAAGAACATTGAGCCAGAGAAGGACAGGTTTAACAGAAACATTTTCGATACTGAATTTAAACTAAGTTTTCACAGGTTCCAGACTGACCTGTGACAGATTACGAGTTAAGATAGCGCTTGATACAAATGAGTAGAGAAAATAAGCAGAAACAGAAAAAGAATTACATTTGCGAAAAGCAGAAGCAGTTAAAAAAGAAAAACAAAATACAGCTAAGAAAATGACAAATACAATACATGCAGTTGTTTCGATCTTTAAAAGATGATGCATACCGTAAATGTAATAAATTCTAAGGCTTATTACATGCGGCAGTTGTGAACTTACTTACAATCCAAAACGGGGTACATGTACATATGATTTGCGGGGCAAACTGGTAGGCGCTGACGGGAGATAGCCTCCAGCGTTCTGAAATACATCACTAGTCTGCCTCCCTATTGTGGGGGGGGGGCAGAATAAAAGCCACTTGATTGCAAAGTTTTGGCTTTACATAGTTCAAAATACTAAAATTGAAACCGTGACTCAGTTCTATGGTGACTCTGGTGTCAGAACATTCATACAATGAATGCGACTAAGATTTTGGTCTTATAGAGTTTAAAAACAAAAAAGACAAAGAGACATGTATGTCCCAAAAGACTGGGTAGACTTGGTTGCAGCTTCAAGACGAAAGTTCATAGTAACAACGATGGAAGATAATGACTTCATTAAATCCAGCAATTAAACACTTTTTCCCAAAAACAGTGAAAGGAATACGAGGTATGCAAGTACTTCATTTTAAAAAGTCATCCCCAACCACCTTTTTTTACAAGACATCAGAAAGTATAGGGTCCTTCAAAGATTTATCAATGATAGCACACAGATCAGGTCGGCTTCCTGCGCAACTTCCAGTTCTTCAGCCATTTCATGTAAAATACTACACTTAGGAGAAAATAAATGAAAATCTAATGAAACTTCTCCAATTTGTTACCCCAATCCACCATCAATTTTACATGGAGCTGTCTCATAATACGACAGAAGCAACAACAGGAGTAGTTGAAGTTGGTATTGAATCTACAGTAGACAATGTTTATGGTGCAGACTCTGATGGTTAGATTAAGTTCCATACAATGAGATTCCATGTACACTACTACAATGTTAAGATAAAATAGATTGATACATTTTTATAAGTAAAATGAACTTCATTAAGCTACTGTAGTTGTTTTGTTTTAATTCCATAGTTTATAAGGGAAGTATTATATGGCCTACTATGTCAGTAAACCACTGGCAAAAGCCTTAATTATCTGAGCTTTACACACATTTTCTTCTCTTCTAGGTATGTTCTATCATATAGAACACACACACATTACATACACATACATACACACACAGACACACATACACACACGCGCGCGCGCGCGCGCGCGCAGATTTCTGAAGGAAAATGAAAACGCACATAATTTTTTTTTTGGACCTACCATATTAAAAAGAAATTTTCCATTATGGAAATAGAAAATGACACAAATGATTTACCTTATGTTTACGACCTAAGAACTAACCTATAAATTTTGATTGACACAGGAAGCACTAGATCATTTATTAAAAAATCGGTTTGATTCAATATTTTCAAAAATGCGCTGAAGCGAGAACTATTCCTAGTAAGTACAACCCATGGGGTATCAAAAGAAAATTTTAGCTGCAATTTTAGGAAAGAAAATCGCAAAATGTTATTTATTCGATTTTCCTAAAGATTTGACTTCTTACTTGAACTCGATAATATAAGAGAATTGAAAATTAATTTGGATTTTATAAACGGTAAATTATTATTTTGTGACAAAAAAGTGCCTACACATTTTTTTAACACAGAAGAACTACAAATGCTGTTGAAATAAAACTACATGCTGTTTAATTAAAGCCCGTGCTAAACAAACAATAAAGCTTAAAATTCTCAAAAAGAACAATGGAGAACGTATACTACCCTATAAAATACAAGACAGAATAGAAATACCATAATGTATAGCAAAAGTGGAAAATGGAGTAAGTTATTGCCCAGTAGTAAATAACACAACGGCTAATAAAACGATTAGAGATCAAACCAATGAACATAGAACCACTACTTGATTTTAAAATTTATAATTTAAACAGTAATCAAGGAAGTGCTACAAATATTAACATTTTAAATCACAGATATTATAAATTGAACTTTACAAAGTTAGAACAGATCATATGAATGAGGAAGAGAAACTGGAAATATTAAAATTAATTTCTGAATATTCTGGTTTATTCTACCAAGAAAATATTTGTTTGACATTTACTAATCAAGTTAAACACGTAATTAGGACAACTGACGAAACCCTTGTTTATACCAAAAAACTTTAGATACCCAGAAATTTATCGAAAGGAAGTAGATAAACGTATTCAAGAAATGTTCGCACAAATAATTATTCAACCCTCTTTCTCACCTTGGAATTCACTGAATGGATCGTTCCAAAAATAAGCAGATGCTTCAAATAAACAAAAGCTTAGATTAGTTTTTGACGTGTGTGTGTGTATGTGAACGATAATTAAATATTCAATATTGGAGTATTGAATGATTCAATTATTGCAATTACTGCAAATTTAAATTAAAAACCTATGAATATAATAGTAAATAAGGTTGCTAGATGTAATCATCTTGAATTCACACATTAAATTATGAGTAATTATTAAATTAATGAGTGAAAACGTTTACCTTACTTGCTGACGCGTTTCGAAACATTCGTTTTATTGAAGATGCCGACCTGACGTTGGCAAGTGTCAGCAAGTGAGTTAAAAGTTTTCCCTCGTTTATCAATAGCTACTTACGTTTAAACAAGGTTATGTTTCGTCCTGTATTATTATCCTGTATTCGTTTCCACGGGGCATTAGAATATATGATTCTCTAAAGAAAACTGACCTATTGAGCACTTTTATTATGATGTGTTTTTTTCGTGGTTTATTTGTAAAACTGGGACTGGCGACATCTCTTCCCTATTTATATTTACGAACGAACGTCTCTTGCATTTTCATAATACTCGTAACTTACCCTATAGAGTGATGCGTTGAGAATTCTTGGATCTCGTCTGCTATAATGCTTCAGTACACTGCTTCAATACATTTGTATTTTTATAACGAAATGTGCCATATTATTATAGGTTAATGTTCTATTGTGCTGTTATTCTAGGAATATGCATTTGTTATAGTGTGACTCTACACCTGTCCTATCTTTTGTGACTTAACAAAGCATATAACTGCGTACTTCTTGCATAAAGAAATTAATTCTTTATAAAAGGGAAACCAAAACAGGAATCTTTATATTCAAATATTACGTTTTAATTTAATTCAAAGAGATTTTAATTTCATTTAAAAGCGCTCAAGCGTACAATCACATACACAGACGTTTAATATTGTTTCTTGTGAGAAAAATATTTCTTATTAATTTTGTTTCATAATTTAAAAGTAACAGAGCGAATATTTATGTTTAAAATGGTAAAGCCATTCTTAGAAGCTTCTTTTGAGTTGTTGTTCAACGAATTAGAATTAAATAAAAACATATTTTATAACAGAAAGAATCAGTGTTCATTGTAAGCAATGCAGATAAGCTACATTGTCGTTTGATAAAAATTGCAGCTGTGTGGATGAATTGTGTTTACACAATTGTGAGTTATCATTCAATTATTTCCATTAGTTCATATATATATATATATATATATATATATATATATATATATATATATATATATATATTTAAAACAACACAGGTTATTCAAATACAAGAATATTTATTATTTTATATCCAAAGCTTTTCGTTGGCAAACAGTACCAACATCATCAGGAATGAAAATTACAATAATGTAAGCTATAGGCCTAAAACATATGTTTATTTAGAAATAGAATTGTTGCTAAATTTATACAAATTGCCAAATTTATTTTGTTGCTGTAACATTATAGACATTGAATATAGTATCAAATTTAGAATGTATTTGTATTTGTTCTTTTATTAATTTGTTATTATTATTGTGTTTATATATTTCGAATGCTTCGTATATATTCATTCTTAATCCCTTATTAATTTCTTTTATAAGTCTCATATTTTCTATATTTGGAAATTGGTGCTTATTATTAATACAATGATTTGCGAAATTTGATTTATATATTTCTGGATTAATATAGGCATTTAAATGTTCTTTATATCTTTCTTTTAATTTTTTCTTTGTTTGACCTATATAAGCTTTATTACAATTTTTGCATTCTAATTTATAAACACCTCCTTTTTCATGCATATTAATTGTTTTATTATTGTTATTTATTATGTTTATTATTTTGTTATTAGTTTTATATGCAATTTTGATATTTGTATTTTTAAATAATTTGGTGATATTTTTTATTTCATGGCCTATAAATAAAAATGAAGTCCATATTGTATTATTATTATTATTATTATTGCAAATTAAATTATTATTTTGTTTATTAAAAATATTATAATTAAGTTTGTCAACAGTTTTCTTTTTATAACCGTTTTCTAATGCAATTTGATAAATTATGTTTTTTTCTCTTATTTTATTTTCTTCATTCATGGGTATTTTATAATAATACTAATAGTAAACAATAATAATATAAATTTAACAAATATTTTGGATAAAATAAATAAAATTAATAATAAAATCAAATTTACTTATGAAATTGAAACAAATAACAAAATAAATTTTCTAGATTTAACAATAATAAGAAAAAATGAAAAATTTGAATATATGATATACCGTAAACCAACTTTGACAAACCAAATTATACCAAATAAATCTAATCATCCATATAATCAAAAAAATGGCTGCTTTATATAATTTATTATATAGAATGCATAAAATACCCATGAATGAAGAAAATAAAATAAGAGAAAAAAACATAATTTATCAAATTGCATTAGAAAACGGTTATAAAAAGAAAACTGTTGAGAAACTTAATTATATTATTTTTAATAAACAAAATAATAATTTAATTTGCAATAATAATAATAATAATAATACAATATGGACTTCATTTTTATTTATAGGCCATGAAATAAAAAATATCACCAAATTATTTAAAAATACAAATATCAAAATTGCATACAAAACTAATAACAAAATAATAAACATAATAAATAACAATAATAAAACAATTAATATGCATGAAAAAGGAGGTGTTTATAAATTAGAATGCAAAAATTGTAATAAAGCTTATATAGGTCAAACAAAGAAAAAATTAAAAGAAAGATATAAAGAACATTTAAATGCCTATATTAATCCAGAAATATATAAATCAAATTTCGCAAATCATTGTATTAATAATAAGCACCAATTTCCAAATATAGAAAATATGAGACTTATAAAAGAAATTAATAAGGGATTAAGAATGAATATATATGAAGCATTCGAAATATATAAACACAATAATAATAACAAATTAATAAAAGAACAAATACATTCTAAATTTGATACTATATTCAATGTCTATAATGTTACAGCAACAAAATAAATTTGGCAATTTGTATAAATTTAGCAACAATTCTATTTCTAAATAAACATATGTTTTAGGCTTATAGCTTACATTATTGTAATTTTCATTCCTGATGATGTTGGTACTGTTTGCCAACGAAAAGCTTTGGATATAAAATAATAAATATTCGTGTATTTGAATAACCTGTGTTGTTTTAAATTATTAAACAAGAAAACGTATTTTATATTTATATATATATATATATATATATATATATATATATATATATATATATATATATTCGTTATAAAAACTTTTTATTCATCCACTCAAGTTCTAATACATTTTCTTAACATGTAGTGAATGACACTGATGTTACTACATTTTTTCCAAATATTTATACATTAATTAAATATATAAAAGTTGATGCCTCTAGTTTCGATTCTAACTGTATGACTACATGTTTTTAATCCTTCAATTTGGCACTGAGCCAACTTTCTAGGGTAACTAGCATCACCGAGCTTGACGCCAAGGCCCATGGTACCAGTATAAAATACTCTGTTGTCTTAGGCAACAACAAGGCCCAAGAACTAGTCAAGGATCCGTGGAACAGGACGCGTCTCCTAACCGTAACTAAGGAAGTAGAAAATCCTTTCCAGAACTACAGAAGTAGAACCTTCTGGACGTCCCGGTTTTCCGTACCGACAAAATACTCCTTCTGATTAGTTCAGTCTAGAGAGAGCAATTTAATCTTCATCCTCTCGTGGTAGGTCACACCCTCGAAAAGTATTGAATCTAGGCAGGAAAAACTGCATCCAGCAGCCATCTACATGGCCACTAGTTCTCGAGCACTTATATGAAGCAGCGAATAAATTTAAAATGAGATTAAAATGCGTATTGAGGATTTTGTATCGGTTTTTACAACGACCAGATAAGTTGATTATTTCGGCCATAAAGAACACAGGAAGGATTAATATTACATACACGATCCTGGTAAGGACATAAAAGTCCTTGGTTTGTGATGAAAGTATTATGGATCATTTAAGCAAGGAAGGAAAGTGTGGAAGAAGAAGTTGAATAATGTAGGACTGAATGATTTCTCTCTACTTTAAGTGTGTAAAAGTAATGTGGCCAGAGTAGCACCCTTGAACAGGACCTCCCTTGGCATTACTCTAAAGTGTTGGGGGAAATATGGAGTAAATATAGAACCATACAAGAGATTAAATTATCTTCCCTTACTCTGAGTGAGGAGAAATGGAGGATCCAGTAGGCACATTAGCTCCCTTTGAAGATTAGAATCAGACCTTCTACTACAGTTAAGCCAAAGTGTTGGAAAAATGCAGGGGGAAAGAAGTTGACTAAATGTAAGACTAAGGAAGAGCGAATTGATCTTTTTTCTACTTCGATTAAGGGAAATGAGCGTGTGGAAAAGATATAAGGATATTATGGTACTTAAAATAGGTGAGGTTTTATACTGTTGAGTGGGAAAGGACGTTTACCTGAATTGAGGCTTCTGTTAGCTGGGGAAAGAGAGGTAAACGTAATGAGAGAAAAAGGATAACCGAAACGAAAGAAAGAGAAATAAACATATTGGGAGAAAGAGAGGTAATAGCAATGAGATAAAGGTAGGTAAAAGCAATATGAGGAAGAGAGATAACCGCAAAGAGAGAAAGAGAGGTTACTGTAATGGGAGAAACAGAGGTAATCGCAATGAGAGAGAGTGAGGTAAACGGAATGAAAGAAAAAGAGTTAACCAAAATGTGAGAAAGAGAAGTAAACGGAATGGGAGAAACAGAGGTAACCGTAATGAGAGAAAGAGAAGTAAATGTAATAGGTAAAAGAGGAGTAACCGCAAAGTGAGAAAGAGGGGTAGATGGAATGGGAGAAAGAGAGTTAACCGCAATGTGAGAAAGAGTGCTAAATGTAATGGGAGAAAGAGGGGTAACCGATGTAAGAAAAAGGTAAATGTAATTGGAGAAAGAGAGTTAGCCGCAATGTGAGAAAAGGCAGTAAATGTAATGGAGGAAACAGAGTTAACAGCAATAAGAGAAAGAGAGATCAATGTAATGGGAGAAAGAGGGGTAATCACAATGTAAGAAAGAGGTAAATATAATGAGAGAAAGATAGTGCCCCACAATTTGAGAAAGAGAGGTCTGTCGTAACAAGAAATTTCTGCAAATATTAGGTCTAAATAATATATTTTCTGAATCAAATCCACCATGAAATCTCATCATTTAGTTAGTTTGAAAAATTTTCTTTAGATTCATAAAAGAATTATAATAATATTTTTTTATTCTATTCAGTTTTATTGAATTAAAATGTTAAAAGGTTTTCAATCAATAAATAGCTAGTGACAGATTTTATAATGTTGTTCATTTCTGACACGCGCGCGCCCCGCCTCTCCCTCCTCCTTCGACGCTACTCCATTTTCTTTTTATATATATGAGTCAATGTCAAAGAAAAGTTACTTTACAAGAATTACTTCGTCAATAATTAAATATATTCATTAAACTTGAAGAAGCAAAACTTTTGATTAACTGCAATTCTGTTTGAATAAGAAAGATTAATTAACAAAGAACTAAAATCTAGTCACAGTTATTTCCTCGAAATACATTTATTTGTAACCGTTTTGTCTTTAAACATGTTATTTAAGTGCTACTCTCATGTAATTTCATACAGAAATATTGTATAATTGCTGGTGTCAATAAAGAAATTAGTTGATTCCTAAAAAGAAAGATTTTTAACAACCCTAAAGACATTGGCAGACGAATATAGATAGTTGAAGCCGATGGCAGATAGTATCTTTCTGGCGCATGTAATTCTGTTTACTATACAAATATATATGTTTAACTACTGTATGTAATAAAAACAAAATCTAAGAGTTAAAATCTAGTAAAACGTGCCAAGAGAAATCTTACAGTAATATTCACATGGGTGGTTGAGTCTATCGTTGGTGAATAACTGTACGTCTTAATAAAAATTTATTATCTGGATCCGAATTAAAAACAACTGAACGATAGAAATTGTTGACAAGGTCTGTTCCGTACACGTCCTACGGAAATCCGAACCCCTGGAGATGCACATCGATTAAATAAAAATCTTTCACCAGTCAACGAATAGCAAGACTCTAATATTATTTTTAAATATAATTATTAAAATAAGAACTTTTTCATAAAATCTTACCGTTACAGGGCGTAAATTGTAACCAAAGTTAAATCAGAACAGAGATAACTTCCCTAAAGACTTATTTAAATGCTATTTTATACACATTAGTAACAAATGCTGTATATCGCACCTGATTCCCGGAGTATCTCAAAAATCACTCCCGAAAAACAATTTCTATATCCATTTAGGATAGTAGTGTGCTCAACTACGACAAGCAAAGCAGCCCTTAACTCCATTCAACTAAACAGCACTCAAGGCCATCCAAGAGAACTGTGTTCAACTCCTGCAGGAGAACTGTATTCAAAACTTTTAGAAGGATTAAGATCAACTACATGGAACAAAACTCTTTCTTACTCAAATAAAGAAAAATGTACCCAACTCCCATTAAACTAATCAGTGCTCTAGTCCTCCAGGAGAATTATGTTCATTTCCTTCACGAGAACTGTGCTCAACTCCTGCAGGAGAACTGTATTCAACAACTTCAGGAAAATTAGGATCAACTACATGAAATAAAACTCTTCTAAACTCAAAGAAAGAGAAATATGCTCAACTCCATCAAACTCGCCAGTGCTCAAGTCCTCCAGGAGAATTATGTTAATTTCCTTCACGAGAACTGTGCTCAACTCCTGCAGGAGAACTGTATTCAACAACTTCAGGAAAATTAGGATCAACTACATGAAATAAAACTCTTCTAAACTCCAAGAAAGAGAAATATGCTCAACTCCATCAAACTCGCCAGTGCTCAAGTCCTCCAGGAGAATTATGTTAATTTCCTTCACGAGAACTGTGCTCAACTCCTGCAGGAGAACTGTATTCAACAACTTCAGGAAAATTAGGATCAACTACATGAAATAAAACTCTTCTAAACTCCAAGAAAGAGAAATATGCTCAACTCCATTAAACTCGCCAGTGCTCAAGTCCTCCAGGAGAAATGTATTCAACTCCTGCAGGAGAACTGTATTCAACAACTTCAGGAAAATTAGGATCAACTACATGAAAAAAAACTCTTCTAAACTCCAAGAAAGAGAAATGTCCTCAACTCCATCAAACTCGCCAGTGCTCAAGTTTTCCAGGAGAAATTTATTCAACTCCTGCGGTTTGACTGTGTTCAACTCCTGCAGACGGACTGTGTTGAACTCCTGCAGGAGAAATGTATTAAAATCCTTCAGGAGGATTAAGTTACACTACATCGAACAAAAACTCTTCTAAACCCAAAGAAAGTGAAATTTGCTCAACTCCATCAAACTAATCAGTCCTCAAGTCCTCCAGGAGAATTGTGTTCAACTCCTGCAGGAGAACTGTATTCAACACCTTCAGGAGGATTAAGTTCAAACACATGGAACAAAAACTCTTCTAAGCTCAAAGAAAGAGAAATTTGCTCAACTCCATCAAACTAATCAGTCCTCAAGTCCTCCAGGAGAATTGTGTTCAACTCCTGCAGGAGAACTGTGCTCAACACCTTCAGGAGGATTAAGTTCAAACACATGGAACAAAAACTCTTCTAAGCTCAAAGAAAGAGAAATTTACCCAACCACTATCAAACTGACATATGCTCAAGTCCAATCACAGGAAAACTGTGCTTATCTCCTAAGGACTAGGATCGACTACATATAACAAAACCGTTATAAGCTTAAAGAAAGATGAATGTCCTTAACTCCATCCAGCTAATCTGTACCTAAATACAATCACTATTGCTGTACTCAACTCTATTCAAAAAAAATATGCTCAAATTCATCCAATAAATCTTTGCTCAAGCCCAAAAGCAAAACTGTGCTAACATGCATTCAGGATAACTGTGCTTAATTCAATGTGGGATTCAGCGAAACTGTACTAAACTCCATCTGGAGAAATGTGCTCCAATCCGTTCAATAAAACTGTGAACTTGTGAACAAGTCCCAGAAAAAAACTAAGTCCATTTAGGGGAACTGTTTTCAACTACAATCATAAAAACTGTACTCAACTCCAACCAGCAATAAACTATGCTGACTAAATGTCTTGGTAAACTATACTCCTCTGCGAATCATGCTGAAGTACGTTCCGACAAACTGCCCATTTCATATAAAATTTAGGGAGCACATTTCTTTACACAAATCTCGGCGAGAACTAAGTATGTCTATTAATTCGATACACGCGATCTAGACGCAAAACTTGGGGAAATAAACCTTGTAGTAGAATGGAGAGGAAAGAGGCAAACGTTCTCTTTAGGAGAGGAAAGAGGCTTGTCTTCTCTAAAGTTTCTCTAGGGCATGAAAATATAGATATCTTAACCTCTAGTTTCTTGTATAAACGCTCTCGTTTTTCGACCGACTCAAGGCCGATATAATTTAATTATTTACATTACGGCAAATCACTGTTAAAATTTGTGAATAATACATTTTTTACGTTTTACACTTTTTACATTTTGTTTAAAATAACCCTAATAAATATTCTTATAACTGGGAGCAGAACATATTGAAGGGTATTTTCTCTAAGCATTTTTTAATTACCCCTAATAATTTCATCATAGATTGAAACGGTTTTACCCCTCTTAGGGTTTACCTTTGCACTGGTTAGAAGGCAAACATGTTCTAGTAAGAAGTGGCAATTAAAATAATATTCATTCGAAACTCTTATACTTTGTTACAAAAAGGTTACAGATATAATTTTATTTTGGTAATTAAAATGTTTAGCACTATTACGTGTTTACCCTGATTAAAATAACTGATAGGATTCCAGATCGTTCGATAAAGAAACATGACAGATTGGTATGAAACGTTATTGCTATTTCTAGTACAAAATAATTTACATACACATAAAATTAAACTTATTTCCTGTCCAAGTCAAAACAAACTTTCCCATTGTCTTTGGGAACTTGGTGTTGAGAGCTATTAACATATGGTTTGGTTTTGGCAGGAAGTTAGGAAATCGAATATAGAATAATTAGATTGTAATATGACAACTGAAAAAGGAAGTGGGGTGCCCATATAAAAAGAACTTTAATGAGAGGTTTGCCTGTTGGCCTATTTATTGCAACCAATAGCTTAGGTAAGTGCTTATTCTACATTCTAAGTAGGAATTTTAGTTATTAAAAATACTTTTTATTATTTTATATTTAAGGTTGACTCTATTACTATAAAAAAAGGAAAACACCACAATAAAACTTTTTCCAATTGGAATAGTAATAAATAAAATTAAATTTTTATTATTAATAAAAATACAAAAATTAAAAATGATTTCAATTTATGCAACTTTAATATATATATATGTGTGTGTGTGTGTGTGTGTGTACGCGCGTGTGTGTGTGTGTGTGTGTACATCTTTTTCAACCATAAGTTTGTTATAATAATAATATATTTCCATAATAACAGTTGCTTATATTAGTGCTTTGTATTTAACATTGTTCAAAATATTTTTAAAAATAAAGGACGAATTTTAAGAATTTTATATTAAAACTTTTCAGAAAAAAAATTGTGGTAATTTAGTACTTTTTACTTTTTTGCCAATTTTTTAATCTAATTAATTTTTAAAACATTCAATTAATATTTTTTAACAATTTTTCATACCAATTTACTTAAATTCATGTTTATGTTTTAATATTTAATATATATTTTAAACATACAAATTAATTGCGTTACTATTTTAAAACGCCAGGTTGACAGATGGGAGAGTTTCTCAATCTTAATAGATGCGTTTTTATATTATTTCTAGACAAATTTATCTCATTCCGACGCTATTCTTTCCTTTCTTCCGTACGCTATTCTTTCTGGTTTCCTCTTTGGTATTTTCTGGAGGCTGCGAGTCTTTCAAGGAATTATCACATACCAAGAGACCATTTTAAGAATTTTAAATCATTTTAAATTTTAAAAATCTATACAGAGCACAGTAGCATAATTATAATCATTAATTAACTACAACCTTTGTTTCAAATATTTAGAACTTTATGTACGTTTCGCTAGCATCATCAGAATTTTACAAACATACTGGTATGCATTTTTGTAAACTTCTGATGATGCCCAACTGTGTTATATGTACATAAAGGTTGTTTAAATATTTCTTACATTATTGTTGTATAATGATTTTAAGTTACAACTAAATTTTAAAACTTTATTTTTTTCTGTTTAAATTCTAACGTTTTATGTCAATTGCTTGGTTTTTAAATATTGTTCACACAATTTTTCTAAGATTCAAAATCAAACTCTTGTCAAAATTAAATAATCCGACTCCTTGAACATTGTAATGACTGTGATGCAAACTAAAACTTATACTTCTGATTATTTATTTTTATAACATATTTTTGTTGACTTTAAAAAAATATTTTTCTGAACGGTTAAAATAAAAAAATATATATATTTTATTCCTCTCATTTTATAGTTTCAAAATGTATAATATATTTCAATATTTCTTTTAGAAAACACTTTCCAAATATTTTTACAATGTTTTAAGTTTTGTTACAAAATTGTATTACGTTTTATTTTTTAAAAAAATCAAAGTACAGGTTTTTTATTAACACAATTTTGGACTATTTTTAGATTCACCATAGAATAACCTAGCTTCGAAATTCATCAAATTATATGAAATTAACTATTTTTCACAGTTGCATGTTGTAATCATCTTGAATTCACTGATTAAACTAATTTTAAAAATACTTAACCAAGTGAATCCGTAATTCCTTACTTGCGTTTCAAAACATTCGTTCCTTTTACGAAGCTAACCCTCTACTGAAGATAGGAATGTTTTGAAACGCGTCAGCAAGTAAGCAATTACGTATTCACTTAGTTAAGTATTTTTAAAATTAGTATTTTTCATAGATAGGCTACATCAAATTTAATTCAGAATATCGCAAAAATTGTATTATTATAATTGTAATAACGAATATGTTTTAAAAGCAAAACGTGACGTCACGACTAAGATTTGTCGTATTATTTGGGTTTACAATTTCAAAAGCACTAAAAATAAAATTAATTCAGCAAGTTTAGTACCTATAATATATGGAAATACATTATTCCGATATTTTTTTAATTTGTCACAAATGTAAGATGTATATATACAGTGAAGTTTAAAATGTATGATTTAAAACAAAGTTTTCAGCACTTAATAATTTTATTTTACACTAGCTGACCCGGCGAACTCGTACTGCCTGAAAGTCAATGAATGGCGTGTTAACATTAGTTGAACATAACTTAGTATATAATTAACATTATAATAACTGAACTTATAGGAGTCGATCAAGGAAAGAGTGACAATAAAAGTTTTTGGATTAATGTTATTTATTGAAATGCATTAGGATGTACAATATATGTTGTATATTGTTTGAAATGGTTAGAAAATAATTTTAGATTGTTGAGTGTTGCCTAGCAATTAAAATTTGGAATGAAATGAAAAATTCTAGAATAAGATTAAATAAATTACATGTTGCCAAAAACCTTTACAGGAATGTACTCAAATATTTCCCAACGTCTCATGGCGATCGGATCAGTGGTTTAATAATGCATAAGGAGATACATACATACGTTCATAGGCCCTACATACAAACATTCATTTATGTATATATATATATATATATATATAAGATAATCTTGTCTCTAGTGCCCTACTTTGGCAACTTGCTTAGGGTATATCTAATATACACCTAATGTTAAGTTGTCAAGATGTTCGCCAACATTCGATAACGGAAACGGTCCAAGAAAAAATAATTCTAAATAATAATTATAATTATAAATAGTTATAGTTTACAGATTTTTCTATAGTAAGTCATTGCTTTTGTTTTACAAACTTATAAAAATCCTGCAAACATCCTTACTGATTCTGACAAAACTCTATAATACAACTTCACATTTTAATGTGTTTCAATTTTCACCAATACTTTACGAGATTAGAAATAGTCTACACTTTTTCCATTTTCTGGTCAAAAGTTTTCGTTTCACTTGATCGTAATTTGTTTAATAACAAACTGAAATCCTTTAATTGCCTCTCATTTGTTTCAGCATTCGCCTTTTCCATTCCCCTGCTGTAAATGTAGTTGCAAAACAGTGTTACACATTTTGATAACCTCTCTTTCCCCTTTTCCAGAGTAGTATTATGTCTGCAGATCACGAAAAAGACCTTAGTGCAGCCGCCGAAACCACCACGTCCGACAAAAAGCCGTTCAAGAGGAAGATCGTGTGGTTCAACTCGCTGGGGTTCCTCGTTCTCCATATCGGCGCAGTGTACGGGCTCTTCCTTGCTCTGACAGCTGCTAAGCTTCTCACAGTTCTATGGGGTGAGTCCAACATCAGTCTTGCATTCCTATACAAGCGATAACACGGCTTTTAAACTTCTTTGTAGGTTTTTCGAAATGCAGAAAAATCCTTCAGTTCTTATCATCAGAAATTTATACGCGTCCGATTTAGCTCCAATATAGTTATAATGAAATATATATTTTTGTTCAAATTTTTTAAATTAAAACACTTTTAGGGGTTTGGCACATTTTAACAACTAAATTCAATTGAATTTGTTAAAACAAATATTTATTTTGTACAATTTTTAACGGCTATATGAAGGTTTTCTGTTCTACAATAATTTATAATTAAAAAAAAGATTTTGTAAAAATATTTAATTACTAAATTAAATTCCAATTTTAATTTCCAGTTTTGGCTGCACAGTTTTTTTTAAGCTGTGAGTTTTAATTGTAGACCTATAGTTCTGTCTTTCACATTTTATACCATAAGCCTAAAATGTAATATTTATGATTAATATATTGAATTTAAACATATTATATTATTAAAAGGCTCTGGTACTTTTATATTTTACTTGCTGACCCTGCGTACTTCGTACCTACCAAAAGTCAATAAATGGCGTATTAACATTAGATAAACTTAATTTAGTATTTTATTAACATAATAATAGCAGAACTTATAGTCGTCGATCGTGAAAAGAGTGACAATAAAAGTTCTTGATTGAATGTTATTTATTGAAGTGCATTAGGATGTACAATACTTTTTGTATATTGTTTGAAACGTGTTGTAAAATAATTTTACATTGTTGAGCGTTGCCTAGCAACCAAAATTTGGAATGAGTTCAATGAAATGTTTTAAAATAAGATAGAAACTCATATTTTATGCTATTTTGGCACTTAAAAATTACATATTGGAAAAAATTGTTATCTCGCCAGAAACCTTCCCAGGAATGTACTCAATTTCCCCAAGTTTCATGACGATCGGATCAGTGTTTTAGTAATGCATAAGGCTCATACAATACATACATACATTCGATTATATATAATCAGTTCAGATTACTAATTATAATATATCTTGATAATCTGATTATATTATATTGGATAATCAGTATTAGATAATCTATATATATATATATATATATATATATATATATATATATATATATATATATATATATATATTAGATAGTAATTTATGAATAATAACACATCATAGAATACCATAACACCAAAAACTCACAATAATACTTGATCAACAGCCGTGACTGTAACTCACAGCATTGAACAACGCACTGATTTATTGCGAAATACATCTTCTGAAAATTTTAGTAAGTAGTGTTTTTTTTTACCAAGTGATATAAATAAAAATAATCCTTTTTAATTATGGGTAAGTGTCGCATTTTGTTCCAAACAGAACTGGGAAGTAGGCCTAAGTGGGTGACCAATCCCTTGATTATATGAGTGGAGTGATATTTTTGTGATTGTACCTTTACAACACATTTCTGTTTTCAGTTCCGGTTCTGATGGTAGGTTGCGCTTTAGGCATCGGGATGGGTGCCCACCGGATGTACTCGCACAAGGCACTGAAGGGAACCTGGCAAATACGACTGATTCTAGTGGCGCTACAAACGCTGGCCGGCCAGGTAAGTTCAGTACAAATGAGCGGGTTCAGATCTATTGCTTGATATAGATTCCACATTAAGCAATGTATTCTAGTAATCACTTCCTTTCGCCTGACAATATCCAATATGTTTTGTTTTTTAAAAATAAATATATTCGTATTCTCCTGTAAATCTTCTTTTTATTTAGTATCGCGTGATATGCATTACCTATTCATAAATGACTCATATCACATGAAGACTGATTTTCCAAAATTCACTATGTTAATATTCTTTACAAACCCATCTGGTTAACTTTGTTATTTTGTTGATGGTTATATCTTATATTGTGGTATTGGGTGTTTGATTTGTAGTGTCATGCAACCTGCTTATGGTGGTTAGATTAGCGATTTATTAAGTTTCCTGTAGTATATTCTTGAAGTCACCACATGCACAATCAAACCAAAATATCCTTCACGTGAACACTTGGTGACTTCTCACAGGAACTATGTATAACGTTTGATTGGGAAAGGATGGCCCAAATATAAGTAATCAGATAAATTCCAACCAATCATGTTAGAATTAGAGTACACATGGGCTGTCAACACTCACAAATAGCATAAATAAGATGGAGAACCCGTATACAGCACCATGTTTGGCCTTTCAGGAGATAGATATATAGATAGACAGATAGATAGCCAGACAGACAGATGGATAGATAGTCATATAGTTAAATAGAGTCAGACTTATTGAGATGCAGACGCACGATTATTATACTGTATGTAATTAGTATCATTACCTTGTGCTATTAGAAAGTGTTATTTGTATATCATTACCTTGTGTTATTCGAAAGTGTTATTTGTGTATCATTACCTTTTGTTATTAGATAGTGTCATTTGTATATCATTACTTGTGCCATTTGTATATCATTATCTTGTGTTATTAGAAAGTGTTATTTGTATATCATTACCTTGTGTTATTAGAAAGTGTTATTTGTATATCATTACTTGTGCTATTTGTATATCATTACCTTGTGTTAATAGACAGTGTTATATGTGTATCATTACCTTTTGTTATTAGATAGTGTCATTTTTATATCATTACTTGTGCCATTTGTATATCATTATCTTGTGTTATTAGATAGTGTCATTTGTATATCATTAATTGTGCCATTTGTATATCATTTTTTTTTTTGTTATTAGAAGGTGTTATTTGTATATCATTACCTTGTGTTATTAGAAAGTGTTATTTGTATATCATTACCTTGTTTTAATAGACAGTGCTATTTGTGTAGTGCAAAATGACATCAGAATTCAAGTCAAATATATTATATTCAGTTATCTCTGCAGTTCTGTATGTATAGTCATTTATAACCACAAACCTTTCCAACACACAAACACAATGAAGATCCAGTGCTTTGAGGTAAATCAATAGTTCGCCACATTATACATTATTTGTTTTAATTGGAATATTTCCGTTGTGTCCATGGTACTTTATTTCATACTAACATATTTTCAAATTTTCTTTAACATTTAAAAAACCTCCTGAGAGCACTGTCTCATCTTCAAATTTTGACCGATTACTGCGAACCTAGTAGCCAAAACGAGAAGTTTGTTTTTGAAAAGTAATACTAGATTGCAAAAGTCAATAAATTATTTAATTCTTCGCATTTAAACCACTTTTAAAAACATTATTTTTGCTATACGAATTTTGTTATCTTTTATTTAATCTCAAAGAATTCCTCCTGTTTGTGTCGTCTATCTGGGACTATTTTTTTTATGGTGAATATAACAAAGTATCACCTATTTTACATTAAAACGTGACTTTCAGCAGAGCGCTGAAGTAGAAAATGAAACAATGTATTTTAGTTACTATATCTTTGAATGGAACATTGTAAAGCCTAATGTTTTCAGAACTGCTTGTACATCTGGGTGCGTGACCACAAGCAACACCACAAGTATAGTGATACTGACGCTGACCCACACAACTCGAAAAGGGGTTTCTTCTTCTCTCACATAGGCTGGCTGTGCTCTAGAAAACATCCCGACGTCATCGAGAAGGGGAAGACTATCGATATGTCCGACATTGAAGCAGACTCTATAGCCATGTTTCAAAAGAGGTAAATATTTAAGGGAAACTTTCTTATAAGGGATAAATGATTAGAACTGAGTAGCTTACTGGTTATCCCTAAGGACTACAAACGGAAACAAGGACTTCTTGTAAAAGCTAGGCTACAATCCTGTTTTTCTACAGCATGCTAGGTCAAGCTTATTTCCTTACACCTTGAAAAAGGACGTTTACAAGTTTTACCTTATGTACTACATCTGAGATAGAACCTTATCGTACTCTTGTGACCTCTAATGTTTGAACATCCCCTTAGCATATTAGGGTAACAGCGAATCTTCTCGAACTACTTCATTAGTCGTTAGAGAAGACTACAAATAAAATCGTATTTTTAACGAACATAGAATTCGAAAAAAAAATGTGCAACAGTAGCTCCGGCACTCATGGTTTCAGAAGAGGAAACCAACAGTAAACACAGATCAAACATTGAAGTCGATTGCCTACCACACAGGTGTGTTTTACTGAAAGCACGTACATATTGTACAAGAAATCCCAAAGCATGGCGATCTAAAGTCACACACTTAGACATGCAGCTTGATTTCGGTTCAGTAGTCATCCTCGGTATCCTTAGGTGTACGCGCCACATCTCCTCTGATCAGCCTTACCGTGTACATTTACTCATACTGACGTACGAACCACCCGCTTGGTGCGCTCTCTTTAACACTGTCAAGATACGACTAAATTATTTCCAGAACAGCCCTGAGGAGCATGACAGATGCTCTATAGTTTGTTAGAAACGACACCATCCCCTAAAACGTAATGCCTCACCGCTAGAACATTTTATCCTGAAATCGTGAGTAAGAATTAAAAAATACTCTTGTAGCTTTAAAACTCTAGCTATAAAAGTAGACCCGTTAGGGCTTCGGTCTGGAAAATCTTGTATACTTTTGATTGTTTATTTCCAAAACGTCAGTTTAGATCTTTTGAAACAAATTATACTTGCGCCCATAAACAAAAGTAAACATTACCCATTAAAATAACTACTTTTTGAATTGAAACTCAACACCGAACCACGACAAAATTGCTTTGGATTAAGGGTTATAGATTTACGGCCCTGGATTGGAGTGAAATGGTAGAACCTCTTCACTAAAAAAACTTAAATTAGATGCGTTTACAATCCGTAGATCAACGCTTAAAAACTCTATCAAAGATTTTCGTTTTTATTAGAGGTTTCTTGAAGGTTATGTTTACATAATTTTTAAATGAAATGTTCTAGATACATTCGAAAATATCATAAATTTGTAATACAATATGTAATAATGTATAATTTCATTTAAAGTCTGGTTTTTATTACTCGTTGTCTACGTTATTTTCTGTATTGTAGTTTAACAGTACGCTAAACGAACTAAAAAATCTGTATTAATTATTTCTTAATCTACTTATTATTTTATTATTTATTTATATACTCTGTAGAATCAGGAGAATACGCTATAGTTTTATAATATATTCTTAAGTAACACTTTAAAGCTACGAGTATATTTATCAACAAACTTTAACTGTTAGTTTATTTAAGAAAAGTTAAAAGTAAAATTTACAAATTGATTACTTGTAAAATTTTGATTCAAGTTGTATCAATATATAACTTTTTTTATCTTCTGTATTATATGGGTTGTAACTTTTTTCCATAGGACAGGTTGGTATGCAATAAATATCTAAGGAGATTTGAACTACTAAAGATATCTAAGGAAAAATTAAATACTACAAATTTTTATTGCGCTATTTTACGTTCTTATAAGCTTCTAAATTATTATATATTTTATTTTATAAATCAACTTAATTTAAATTACACTTTTGTTGCAGCCTCTGTCAACGTTATATTAAATATAACATTATTATAAAATGTTATATTTAATACAATTTTTATAAAAATAGCAATAGAATTGTGGGGTGGAAAATAGTTCATTTCTTTTGTATCAGCCTTAATTTAATTACCGTTATAACGAAAAAAGTTATATTTAAGTAATTATTAACAAACGCGCCCCAATTAAAAATTTAAAATCTATTAATTTTCCAATCCCTGTTATTACGTATGAAACATTTCCAAGAACGGTTAGTCCTGGAATAAGAACGCGCAGGTGTTTAGATCTTTAAGGGAACTGTATTTCGTCACAGTACTGTTGTGTGAAAGCAGTAAGAGAAAGCTGTAAATTCCTGAAACACTCACTCGTCGCCACGACCTACCTTGGGTTCCCCTGTTATAACTATTACGGAGGATTGTCAATATAGGTGGGTGAAGGTAGGGAAATAAAACTCTATCGGTTGAGGATGTAGGAGAGATATTATGGTATCATGTGGGTGGAGGACTGAAAACGTCCTCTCTAACGAAGTGTCTACCCGTTAGAGCCCTTTGTAACAAAAAAATAAAGATTTAGTGTAATAACTTCTTGATACTAAATAAAAGGGTTTTGTTATGGCATAGAGAGGGCATGGAGTGGGCATAGAGTGTGCATGGAAAGGGCATGGAATCGGCACGAAATGGGCATAGAGTAGGCACGGAATAAGCACGTAGTGGGCATGAAGTGGGTATGGAAAGGACATGAAGGGGCATGGTGTGAGTTACGGAGTGGGCAAGGAGTGGCCACTGAGCGATGAAGGAATGGGCACGGAGTGGGCACTGAGAGGGCAAGGAATGGGCATGAAGTGGGCGCGGAGTGGGTATGGAGTTGGCATGGAGAGGGCATGTAGTGGGTATGGAGTGGGCAAGGAGTGGCCATGGAGAGGGCATGTAGTGGGTATGGAGTGGGCAAGGAGTGGTCATGGAAAGGTCATGCATTGGGCACGGAGTGGGCACTGAGGGGACAAGGAGTGGGCATAAAGTTGGCACGGAGTGGGCACTGAGCGATGAAGGAATGGGCATGAAGTGGGCGCGTAGTGGGCACGGAATGGGCATGAAGTGGGCGCGGAAAGGGTATGGGGTGGGCATGGAGTGGCCATGGGAAGGTCACGGAGTGGGCACTGAGGGGCAAGGAATGTGCATGAAGTAGGCACGGAGTAGGTACGGAGTGGATATGGAGTTGGCATGGAGTGGGCATGGAGAGGACATGTAGTGGGTATGGAGTGGCAAGAAGTGTGCGCGGAGTGGGTATGGAGTAGGCATGGAGTGTGCACGGTATGGGAATGGAATGGGCATGAAGTAGTCATGGGCGCTTACCAGAAATAAGTCTGCTCTCACCGGAGTAAATAGAACTGTCTTCCAGCCAAGCTGTATTAACGATTACTATTCATGCCCATATCCAAGAATTAACTTCTTATTTCTAAGTTCGATAACAAGAAATTGCCATTTTTGTGCAAAAATCCTTTACTTATTTCTCTTTAATTCATATTTTTCAGACATTACAAAGTGCTGTACGTACTTATATCTCTTTATATACCAACTGCTGTCCCTTGCTACCTCTGGAACGAAACTCTGTGGAACTCCTTTTTTGTCACCTTTATACTTCGAACAATACTCGTCCTAAATTTCACATGGCTAGTAAACAGCGCTGCTCATGCTTTTGGCAATCGGCCATTTACAAGGTAAGTCGAATTGTTTTGCATTACTTCAGTTGCAACCTATTGTCCACCAGATGTCGTTGTCGTACTTATCCTCATTGGTTATTCCTCACTGAGCTTTAACTATTTGACTAGTTTAGCCCTACAGAATAATTTAATTTCGATCTTTCACTTATTATTCCTTATGTTCTTTTATCTTTTCGATGCCACTCCAAAACTTAAAAACCCATTCAAAAAGAATATTGACGTATAGGTTAAATTTTCATGCTCTTCAGATGCTATATTTTGTTCTATCAGAATAATACCTCTTAATATCATATTTATATGGCTGTTATAATTTATTTGTTTTATATGTTTTCCCTTACTAAAAACATATTTTATTTGAAGCTCCTTTTTCAAAACTTTTCTAATCTATTTATCTTTTCTCAATTTTTGTCGTTTTCAAAACATATTCCTATGTAACTTTTTAACGTGCGTGCGAGCGCGTGTGTGACTAATTTCTGTTAAAGGTTTGGAGAACTGTAAGGAAATTACACTAACCGTCCATATTCATCCAAATACAACACAAAAAGATGTAAAATATATTTTAAACTAAACTTTGGAAAACGTATAACATAAAATTGTGATTGACATTACTTTAATTTTATTAGATTTGACAATCTTAACAATTTATTTGTGGCAATATCGATATCATCTGCAAATGACTTGTTTCAGATCAATCGTTCCCGTGGAAACTGGACTCGTGTCTGTGTTAACTTTGGGAGAAGGTTGGCACAACTACCACCACACGTTCCCGTGGGACTATCGGGCATCAGAATACGGGCAATACTTCAACGTGACGACGTCCGTCATCAACTTCCTGTCGCACTACGGCTGGGTCTACGACCTGAGAACAGCGACGCCGGAAATGGTGATGAACCGGATTGTGAAACAGGGCGACGGCACGCACCCGAGGCTGGACGAACTCACTGAAAAGTTTCACGCCGTGCAACAAGTGGAAACGACGCAAGATGGGGATAGTGGTAACCAAGTTGAACAGGGCGAACACAAATTTCAGAAACAGAGACAGAAAGGATCAGTATAAAGAAAACAACAATATTCGTGGGAAATAACAATATTTAATTTATTACGATAAAGAAAGTTAAAACTGGGGCAAAATTATAAAAAAAGGTTAAATTACTGTAAAAACAGATGCTACAGCCTTATGAGATACGGATACATATTACATAATAAAGTATTTGGTTTGTTCGAATATAAAAACAACCACGCACGTAGTAGATTACATTTCTCGCAATCTTCGAACGTCAGTGGCTGCTTTACTTGCAATACAGCCCATACATAATACATTTTACTTATATTACTTCATTACAGTGACAGGGTTTTCAATTGTCTCAGCATTTACACTTGTAGTGGCGCCCTTTAAGTGTTTCAATGAAGGGCTTATACTGTATTTTTTCAATTCCTTCCATTGGTTAACACTCTCTGGTTCCAAGAAAGAGCGAAACGAAAGATTTTCTAATAGCCTACTTCCAAATCCGAAAAAACCTTCAATTCAGGTTTCCAACATTTAAGCACATGCTTTACTGCAAGACATGATCTTATTCAGTTGAGACATAAGAACGCCTTGTTGCTGATAGTAGTATTTCTGGCATAACAGTTCCAAATAAATATTACCTACCCGTGGCTAGGTTTCAGTATATTGTTCTATATTTTCTTCTACAATTCATCTACTGCATCATGTTATGTTTGTGTAAATATAGTGTAAATATGTTTAGCTTAAGTGACTTATTGTTCAGGGGATTATTGTGATACGATTACGTACATGTAGGATGTTTCAAGGCCATAAATATGCAACTTACTATCACTGGCTACTAGATATTGTGGTCAATACGGTGAAATATGATTAGGAATAAAATAATGATATGCCAGCTCTTCTGATAGGTTGGTATCATTGCCCGCGTAGGCAGGGTCGTGTGATTTAAATAGGCTTACTTTATATCTGCCTCACGAGGCTTATCTATCTGCTAATACTGTGGTAGATAATCAATTGCAGTATCTACACTTCAGACTAATCACCTACCCAACACACACACACACAGCATGCACCCACACACACACACACACACACACACACACACACACACACACACACACACAGCATGCACCCACACACACACACACACACACACAAACACACACACACACACACACACACACAGCATGCACCCACAGCACGCACACATTCACACACAACACGCGCCCACAGCACGCACCCGCAGGCACTCACACTGCACGTGCAAGACGCGCGTGCCTGCACACACACACACACACACACACACACACACACACACACACACACACACACACAGCACGCACCCACAGTACGAACCGGACGCACGCACACACACACACACTCACAGACACACACACACACACACACACACACATACACACACACACACACACACACACACACGAACTCACTAAGCAAACAATAAATTTATAATACATCCACAACAAAATACACCAGTGTATATTGACGTTTAAGCATAAACTGCAAACATGCTTTGAATAAGCATTAATTATAAAACAAAGAAAATATTAATAAAATATCGTTTTTTTGCCATTCAATGGTTTAGCATTGCTTTGGCAATGGTAATCAAAGAAGGTAAATGACCAGAATTACGTTTTACCCAATCGGTAATATCCTTTCAAAAAAGAACCTTAATACCCATTTCGACAGTTACCCGAGTGTCACCTTGAAAAAGCCAATAAATGTTCATTGGCGCTACCGGGTAGATAACGAGATAACAACCATACTCAGCAATTAATGTTATTTTTTAGTTATAATATATGTTTACTTAACCTTTTTGTATTATGTATTCAGAACAAAAGTAATAAATAAAATTTGTAAATATAATCACTATTTTATTTTATTCATTTATTTTTCATTATATTATGTCGCGGAAACCTTTATGAGAAAACTTTTGTTACTGTACAGAATGTCATAAATTCTTTTGGATTCATTCTAGTTTAAAATTTTACCGCCAGAGTGGTCTAAATGCTGAATATAAACTTACTTTCTTTGACGTGTATTTGTTCCCAATCAGAAATTACTAATATTATTTACCATTTTACATTCTAGCTTCGAATGTGATGGAGACGATAAAATGCATGACAGATTCACTGGAAGGTATTTGTAAGGTAACACAACCCCTCTCTATCCCGGATCTTACCAACCCCCAAAGGTTCCTAGAAGAACTAGGTGTTCCTGGCATGGTTTCTTTCTTGCCAGGATTTTTCTTCACGCGATACTCCCCGTTCTCTTTCTTTTTGCTATCTTCGCGAACTACCCATGAAAGGATCTTGGTATATGGGCAATCAACTTATAAATCTTTCACTCGCCATCTGGGTCATACCATGGTAATGAGGTGGGCTTGCAAGAGGCTGGCCATCACGAGTCGTGATACAGCATGTTTTCCGGGCTCAGACCTGGGGCAGAACGTGGTAGAAGTAACTGCTGGTTTATTCTTGGAACCAAGTTCGAATCGTGCTACTTGAACGGTTTCTTTGTAAAGGGGCGGCATCAGGATTTATTTTTTGGATAGGCATTGTTTAGGGTTGTCGTGACTACCGGAGGAAGGGGTTTAGTGTCCTCTCTCTGAAATTGTTTGAAATTGAAATGGTGTGTTTGAGGGCATTTTTACTCTCCGGACAAAATAGATATAATACGTTAAACCAAAGAGCGATTATTTGCTATTTCATTATTGCTGGGTGCATTATAAATTCCACTGTAATAATATCTGCATTTTTTTTTAATCTTAGATATATAACGCCTATCTTTCTATATGATTGACAAAAAAATATTATAGAGGATTAAAAAGAATAAATATAAAAAATATAAAGGTCCACTGCTGGAGCCGCTGCTGTTTGTAATTAGAACTGGTTTCAGAACACGACTTCAGGGGACATTTTTAATAAGCAATTGTATTCACAGGGATCGAGCACTGTTTCGTTGGTAACAAAATACACATAATACTCCAAATTTGTAACTTTACTCGCGTTTTATAATAATCCTAGTATTATTATTTTATTTTACCTCTATGTCTTTAAAATCTCGAACATTGTAGATATAACTTAAACACCGTCGATATTCCTGTCGCAGATCAGCTGTTTTTTATTCAAACATTGTAGTGAAAGAATGAGAAATTCTAATTTGTACATTGTTCGCTTAACGAGTCTATGGAAATCTCTGAGGTAAACAAAAACTGCTGAGTAGCTTGTTGGGTATTTTAATAAAAATAATAACCGCATGCCGTCATGAATGATTTCAATTAAAATTTGTTTATATTTTACACATACATGTATGTACACATATAAATATATGAATGACATATGTATACTATTTGTTTATATAATTTTGGTAATTTTTATATGAGATTATTTACAACATGTACAAACAGATCTGTGTAATAAACAACACAGAAACACTTCCAAACTGTTTTAAAAAGTAATACATAAATTCCGTAATACATTTGTTGTTCCAAATACACAGATCTGATTATACGACTCGTGCATAGATACCACAAGATTATCTCTTTATGTTTCATGTTGACAATGCACTCTAATACGAGTCTTTGTTGGCACTTTCTTATCATCTAAATGTGAAGTGCTATCAGATCCCTTATTTGTCTAAAGTGTTGTTTTGGAAGATCTCAGATCAGTAATGATTTACCCTCTAGCGCAGAATTAAATACATTCTGACTAATGTAAAATATAGTTAATTTAAGCATAAATTATTCTATTTATGGTATTCAATCGTGGGTTAAGATCCACAGTTAAGTGGACATTATTGTATAATGCTTGTTTCTTGTGATACTTTTTTTTATTTCTTTAATTTGGTAAAACAGTTGAATTCCTTATAACTTCTAAGCATGTATAATAGTAAAATTTCAAGTTTTAGTGAGACTAGCTGAACGGGATTTCACAAAATCTGTTGCCCAAGATAGTAAAATCGTATATAAAATCAGATCTGTGAAAGATAAATAATTGTTTACATTTGTTTTTGTAATACGCTTTACTGTACCTTGTGCTGTAACTGGGAATAAAACGTCTTTATTCTGAAAACCTAGCAAAGCTGAGCATGAAACTATTTAAATCTGTACTAAATTAGGGCATTGCTAATAAAACGTAAAAGTAATTTCCTTAGGGAAAATTGCTTGTCCGATTTTTTTCCTATTTTAATTTACTTTGTAACAAATACACGTGTAATATGTGTACTTCTTTTAGGAGACATGTTTTTTTTTTTTAAGGAATTTTATTAATATTTATCGTACCTACTAAGAGCTAAATAAATATAGTGAGTATATCCAGCTTTGCCTTTCCTTGGGAACCATTTACAGTCAATGGTTTCCAGATGCCCTCAAGCTAATAAATTAGCTGGAGAACACTATTATATTAACAGCTATTACATTAACTCCTGCTATTATCAAGAGATCACAGATACCTACGCTGTCAGATCTCCCCATATTATCAGAAGCACACGGATGACATCTAATTATTAGAGCTCCTGATGTTATCAAGGAACACAGATGTCCTCGCTAACATAACTCCTAAGCAGATGTTCAAAGGAAATCTAGAAGACTAATGTGTAGTCCTTATTTATAGAAAACGTTTTTTGTAACTTTTTAAACTAGCTTTCAAATTAGTTACTTTAAACAACGGTAGATGGAAACATAAACCAAGAATTTACAATATTACAAACACCTAGACATGTCACATCTCTAGCAGGAATGTCTGTAAAATTCTAAATTTAATTACATTTTTACTGTAAATTTAATAAATATTAGGTTTGAATATCAATTGATATTGCTTTGAAAGTTGTTATTATGAAAAATTGCAAGTAATATTTTTGTCTTCATACTATAAAACTTACTAGTATTTAAAAGCATTTTTTAGACAAAATGAGAAATATATTAATTGTTACTTAGGCCTTACTCAAATAATTTTATACTGGAAGTCTATTATCTTGATAGTACATTTCCTTCGTTCCTGTTATGAACTTACTTTAAATAACATACTTTAGTCAAAACTTATTTTAAAAATAACTAATAATAATTAGTACACACTAATTTTTTATTACTGAAAGTGTTTTATCTTTTAACTTTGATATTTAATATACGAGTAATTTCATGAAATTAATAATATTGTTAAATATTTCTATTTATTTAGAGGTAGTTAATATTCAATTATATTAAAAAATTTAATTAAATAGCACGCTAACATCAGCTAAACAATTTTTTTTTTTTTTTTGGTTAATCCCTCCCCCCCTAAATGATTCAGCTCATCCTGATAAACAAGTTTTACACTTCGGTTTATACTCCGCACACATAGACGTACTTCCGTACGCACCACACACACACACACACACACACACACACACACCACACCACACACACACACACACACACACTCACACACACACACACACACACACACACACACACACACACACACACACACACACACATACACACACACACACACACACACACACACACACCACACCACACACACACACACACACACACACACACACACACACACACTCACCACACACACACACACACACACACACACACACACACACACACACACACACATACACACACACTCTCTCTCTCACTAGCAAACAATGGGGCACAATTATCGTATATACCTTAATCCATCTACATGACATCACAATATCTCGTATCTCTGATGAAATACACATAGAACAACCATAAATAATCTCGAAATTTGTAATTTATTTAGAAATTTCGTTTCTATGAAGTCGATGAACAGGTAATTAAAATTCTAATTATTTTGTTAAAAAATTAAATACTTTACTGATACACTAAAAATGTTAAGAATATAAGTTTTAGTGTACTGCTCCGAACAAGACGAAAATACGTTAATTCAGTGTAATCTTATACAAAAGTGGTTGCGTAGTAAATATTTGTATGTTGTGTAGAATGTAACGTTATGGAAATTATTGTAACATTCAACAGCTCCTGATAAGTGATATAAACAGCAGCGATTTACATCCGGAAAGCAGCCGTCATATGAGGTAACAGTTGACTGGTGATGAAGCAAGGATTTTATTTCACACATCTCTGTGGTTTAATTTTCCGAAATCTTTGTTTGGAAAGAGATGTTGCAATATAGATCCGATCAAACCTGCATGATTTCCCGTGTTGCTAAAACATTCAAAAAGCAATGTTAATGTTGCATTTATAATATCAAATCTTGTACAATCTTGATTTGTAAATTCAAGTAGGGTCTTCATTAAAAATAATTTTACTTCAACAATTTTTTATACAAGCATCTAAAATTTGTTATACTTATGTATAATTCATTATATATAGAAAGAGACTTGAAATGTGCAGGATGGGACTAATGGAGGGGGAAGGCCAGGCAGCTATTTACCCCTCTAGTTGTTGTGGTGGAGCGATACGTATATCGATAGTTTGATAGAAGCTCCCTCGTCACACTAAATGTCAAGTAGGCCAGGTCTCTTGCTATGTCTCGCGATTTGTAGGTACAGTATACAAGAGGGACAATTCAGGGATATTTCGAGAAGAGGGTAATTTTTATTTAAAACATAGGTAAACAGAAATTACTGCCGAGTCAAATTTCACTTAAACTAATACATGAGGAACTATTAAAATCTCAGCATTAAACCTTATTGTAAATAACCCATCCAGTGAGATTACAAGAAACGTATCCTCATGAGCTTACCTATATCTGATTTTATTATCTATCCAGGTCCTGTAATACGACACCCTGGTATAAACCCCAGGTAAATCTTTTCTGCCACAACCCTCTCCAAAAGACACTATACCTGAAAGTAAAATATGTAAATAAGATTTCGGAAAAATAACTATAATTAAAAACAAAATTAACCTACTGTAATTAAATGTGTAAAGTATTATAACAGTAATCTTTGCAACGTATCTACTGTTTACCATATCAGCTGACAGGTCACTCTAGTTTGAAACTTCGTGTTTGCTAGATTTTAATTTTGTAATAAAACCCTCTGATGATGATGACATGGTCATCTAAATGTACTTAAAGGTTCAATCTGATGTAACTTGTTTTATTTGTCATTTTTGATTATTTTTGTGCTATTGGGATTTTTTCCAATATTTTCATTGTAGTTCCATTTGTAGTTTAGTCGGTGAATGGACTGGAAATAAAAAATTCACTTCGGAAATGTGCCAATTGGAAGGTCTTCAGTGGACAGGTGTTCCTAATCGGCCTTCATGGTCCCCTTACAATCAAACCACTATAGCACGAGTTACAAAAAAATAATGTTTTTAAAATTAATAGATAATGGAATTTTTATACAATTTCTGTTACTGACGTTTTTGATAGAACATAATTATTGCTTACGTACCCATACTAAATAAAATATGAAACTTAATATTGTAATAATTACTGAAACCTCACCTTGTACAGTGTATATGTTGTTAGAAACTGTTAAAAGTGGTCCTCCACTGTCACCCTGGAAAGATAAAGGCATGAAATGAGCTCATTTAATTGCGCAAATATGTTTTCAATAATTGTTAAGTAAACCAAATTTAGCAGTTGATACTGATTAGTTTGGTAACATTAAAATAACATTATCTTAAAGAACTCTTGAAAAAAATTAATCTTCTACGCCTTAAAAAAAATTAAAACTAGACTTTATCAATTTCTTTGGTCGTCAATACATAGCCGGTGTTAAAACTTGATATTTTTTAAGCTTATATTTTCGTTAAACATCTACTAAAAGATGCTATTTAGACACACAAACTCTCTCTCTCACACACACACACACACACACACACACACACTCACACACACACACACACACACACACACACACACACACACACACTCACACACACACACACACACACACACACACACACATATATATATATATATATATATATATATATATATTTCATAGTTGTTCCTGCTATTTATGGTAGCTTTCAATGGTATTTTCTTAGTAGTTTATTGTTTATAATCGGCATCGCGTGGGATGCCAAACCCGTCAATGGCTATTCACCATTCCATTGTTGCTTAAGTAGGTCTGAGAAACTACTATCGAGATAGAAGTAGAATAAATGACATTGGTGTAGAAACATTAGAGAAGTTATGTTTAAAAGAGTTGAATTGGTAAAGTAACATTGATAGAGTAGCATTTAGTAGAGTGACACTTGGTAGAATGACATTGGAATAACATTGAAAGTGTGGATTAGTAGAGTGAAACTTGGTAATGTGACATTGGTGTAACAGTGATATTGTGGGATTAATAGAGTGAAACTTGGTAATGTGACATTGGTATAACAGTGATAGTGTGGGGTTAATAGAGTGAAACTTGGTAATGTGACATTGGTATAACAGTGATATTGTGGGCTTAATAGAGTGAAACTTGGTAATGTAACATTGGTATAACAGTGATAGTGTGGGATTAATAGAGTGAAACTTGGTAATGTGCCATTGGTATAACAGTGATAGTGTGGGATTAGTAGAGTGAAACTTGGTAATGTGACATTGGTATAACAGTGATAGTGTGGGATTAGTAGAGTGAAACAAGATCGTGTGACATTTGGTAGAATGACATTGCCAAATTGCCCTTAATAGCTGTTCTTAAAGAGTAACAGTTGCTACTACATTCTTCCAACTATAATTATTTTAAAATACATTTTTTCTAACAGATTTTTTTAACTATATTTTCATATAAAAACTTCCTTAGTAAAATGAAATCCTTTGAAACATTACAGCATTTAGTATTTACAATACAGCAGGCATTTGATTGCATTATGAATTAACTATTCACATCAATTAAATGCTACATGCTGAGTAATATGATTACAATAAATACTTCATACGTCACATGAGTCCACTCCTCCTGCCATATCTCCGGCACAAAATGTCCCTGCCAGATCTGCATACTCAGGCTTCAGATCAGAAGCCATGCACTGTTGCTTGGAGAATATCTGCACCTGCGCCTGTTGCATAACGCAAGGGTAGGTCGATTGTTCCTTCACCTTCCGAGACCCGAATCCAATGATGATACCATCACCAGTACCTGTTGCACCTAAACGGGGAACAGTTTGTAATGCTTATTCTTCTCATGGTTTCTACATTTCTTGACATTTATTTGAGAATGTTTAATATAAAAATTATACGAATTAAAAACTTATAAAACTATTGTTCTTTATGGTCCGTTACATATTAGTATCATTGCTATTATTAATATAAGTTTCATATTACACAACATTGATTGTAAGCTAGGCGTTACAATAGATAAATGACAAAACTTTGTTACTAAGGTAAGTGTTACGAAACAGATGACACATCCTTGGTGGTAAGTTATTTCACCAATTTAATTTTAATTCCCTACATTGAACCTAATGTCCGCTAAATATGTTGACTAATTAAATTCCCTTATTTATATATAATATATTGTTATATTATATATATATATATATATATATATATATATATATGTGTGTGTGTGTGTGTGTGTGTGTGTGTGTGTGTGTGTGTGTGTGTGTGTGTGTGTGTATGTGTGAGTGTGTGTGTGTGTGTAATAATAATAACCAAATAGTAAAAGAGACTATAAAAAACAAACCTGTACCGTTTGGTAAATTTGAATATATTTTAAAAATAGTAGGTACCTTAAAACAAGATCCTTTAATCGATGTAACTACGAATAAATGACAACAAACAGACAATAATGAGTTCAAACATTGGCAAAATGATAAACAGGAAAAAGCGAAGAATGATACAAAGAGAAAAGACATATATGAACGAACACTTTACTAAAAGATCGAAGAAAGACGGTGGGGAGATCATAAACGTTCGCTGGGCTAGTATTTGGAGAGCTGTTGTTAGATGGAATTAACCAATAATAAAATGCAAGATACGCTCGAAGTGCAAAATTATTATCCAAAAGTATGTAATTTTATTTATTAGTATCTGAAAAGTATGTATTATGTAATTAGTATACGTGCATCAGGAGAGATAAAGTGACGATTTGAAAAAGTTTATATGACCAAAAAAAAAGAATGAAGTTTCTGAAGGAAAATTAAGAGAGTTTTACCTTGGGCACAAATAATCTTAAATGTTAAACGTTTTTTAGATTATTAAAAATATTTAAATATTTCTCCTTGGAACTCACCACGTGGTGGCAAACACGCGGGCGTTAGATTGACCGGAATAGCCAGCGCCATGATGGCAATGTCTGCCACTAGAGTTTCTATGTTGAAGTCTGGGTGTACGTACACCTTGGCGGCGTTTCTATACACCAAGTTGTTTCTGTTCGCCAAGTTACACCTGTTGAGAAGCCTAAAGACAACAATGTACAAACTCTCCAGAGGTCTATTGCTGAAACAATTAACAAAATCATTCTTACACTCAAGCACATTTTGTTTAACCTTAATATATTGCTAGTTATTTAAGAATTATGTTTATTTGTTCAGTAAAACTTCAGAATTTTTTTTATCAACACTAAATTAGCTATTATAACTTACTTCACAAAAACATAACGTCGATACTAATAATTTACACGATCAATTTCAACAAATGATGTAAAAAATGTATAGACCCTAGGAAAAGCAAATTTAAATAAATAAAAAAAGTAAAAAACCAGATAAGGAGGATAAGGTCAACAACAAGGGAATTATAGTCTACGTAGTGAAATTTTGTAAGAGGTAGCAAAAACAAATTTAAATAAAAGGACTTTTGATAAACCATACAATTACTTAGGCTCTAAACTTTATCAATAATTTCCTAGTTCATGTCATTCAATGCACACTCTCATGCGCATGCGCACACACCCACAATCACACACAAATATTAAAAACATTGGCTTTACTGTAATCTGCTGCTTTCATAACAATACAATGTCGACGACAATAACCTAGTTTGGTTTTTCGTTTTAAAAATGAACATATATGAATCAAAAAGTAACGAAATACAATACTTTCAAAAAAAACATGTAAAATTAATTTGTTATAGGCCTATAACTTGATTCTTGTGTGTGTGTGTTTAAAATTAATTTTTATATAACTTGATTCTTGTGTGTGTGTGTGTTTGTTTGTTTGTGTAATATAGGCCCATACGACTTTATTTATGTCTATATAAATTTCTATAAAGAAATTGAATTTTTTTTAATTTAAGAATTTCAACTCATTTAAAAACAGGCTTAAAATGGTAACGTGAGTAAGAATTGGTTTTTAACAGAATAAATCTGAAATGACAATTTAAAATACAATCAGGTATTGTACATTCTTTTATTGTTTCTTTATTCTAAAGAAAACCAATAGAACATTTTCCTTCCTCTGGATTTGATGTTTATAATTTACATATTTTTAAATATAATAATATGCGATATATAATAATAATAATGTCTGATATACTATCAATTTAAAAATAGTTTTAAAAATGTGTCCAATTTTAATAATCTCTATCAATTAAACAAGTTATAGTACACAATTTCCAAATTTGGTTTAATATTGTTAAAATTATCTGTAAATTTGTGTTCTAGATGTCTTCTAATTCAATTTACCTGAATTTAGTATGAATATTAAAGTTAACATAGATTTTAAAATGTGTTGTGACGTGTAAACATCCTTAGCGTACACCATTTTGCTTTGAGTTTGAGCACACGTACCTCTGGAAGCAATGGGCTGCAGAGAGGACATGGCGCCTAGTAATCAGCGTGCCGCCGCAGTTGACACTCAGCGACAATAAATCGTCCTTCGGCACAAGAGCGGCGAAGAAAGGGTACCTGTAACTGTTGACGTCTTCTCCGCCGACTATTCTTGACCCTGACATTTCTCCAGCCGACACACCGCATGTGTCAAAATCTGAGGGAAAACCAGTGATGTTACTACTTGTAGAAATTGAAGTGGCCATCGGCATGAACATCTGGCCTTAAATAAATAGCTGTGATATTATTATGTCACTCGGCACAACAATTGATAATAATTTTCTTACCCAACCATTATGGGTTACGTAAGACGTACTGTGGATTTCTCAAAAAATATTATATATTATTATTAAAACAGAAGTAAAAATCCAATTGCATAACTTTTTTCAGTTTTGAAAGGACAGTGGCGTGAGTAGTATAGGTAGGTTACTACCATCTCGGTTTTAAAGTCATGGCTTTACCATGTCCATGTCATGTATTTTACCACGGGAAAGCCATGTAGAAGTCATGGCTTTGCTATATCGTTGCATGTAAAACACCTGTCTTTGCAATGTACTTCCAATGTATAACACATGTACTTCCCATGTAGGGTTAATGCCATCTCGTTACGTCACAATCTCTTAATTGTAAACTGAAAAATATATTGCATAATAGCATGATGACTTCAAGTTAAATTTGCTAATGAATGTTAGATATCACCTTTGGTCTTATTTATGTAATCTGTGTTAGCCTTTAAATAAAAAATATATATATTGGTTCATTTCTGTTGTACATAACCTGATTCTATATATCCAGACATTTTAAATGTATTTTTAAAATACTTAACTAAGTGAATACGTAATTTCTTACTTGCGGACGCGTTTCAAAACATTCGTTCCTTTTACGAAGCTAACGCTCTACTAGACGGCATCGGCTAGTTGTAAAGGCTCTAACGCGAATGGATTTATGACTGGAATGGGTGGGTTGTTTGAGTTGTGTCATATAATAGAAAAGGCTGTTGGCTTCAAAGTGTGTGTGATCATTTAATACGTTTTCTTTATCTGTTGCGTAGTGTTTGTAGGTTTCATATTTTTCTTAAGGTTGTTAGTTTTTTACTTTGTTTTAATGTGTGTATAGAACATTTAAATTAGTGTGTATGTCGGTGTACGTGTGTTGGGAGCTTTTTAGGTGTTTTATGTAGCTGGATTTAGGGTTTGTCTGTTTTTTTTTTTTTTTTTTTTTTTTGAGTAATGTGTTCTTCGAAGCGGATATATGTTCAACTATTACATCGGCCAAACCGGCAGGTCATTTTATACACGCTTCGAAGAACACATTACCAAAAAAACAAACAAACCCTAAATCCAACTACGCAAAACACCTAAAAAGTTCCCAACACACATACACCGACAAACACACTAATTTAAATGTTCTACACACACATTAAAACAAAGTAAAAAACTAACAACCTTAGATAAAATAATGTGGCAACCAATACAAGCTCATAAAAATGTATTTGAACTTGAGTGGATAAATAGAAAGTATTTTATTAACTATTGAAAATTCGTACAAGATTATATAAGTAGACTGTGAACTAATAAAAAGAATTGAAAACTATATTAACTTCAAATGTCAACCACTATAAGTAAAAAAAATGTGTTTAAGCTTGAGTAAATGAATAAAAAAAATTATTTTACGAATGATATAACTTATATATATATATATAAGGGAGAATGTGAACTAATAGAAGAAGTTGAATAAAAAAATATACTAACTAAATATTTTATCAATATTAATATATTGTTATATTATTAGACATTATTAATATATTATTGGACAGAAGTTTACGACGATGGTCCGTCGTAAAAAAATAAAACGCTAAGTAAAACCCCATCATAAATATAAAAAATTGTAGTGTGGAGTTATGTATATACTTATAATTATATAAATAATTATATATATAGGATTGTGTGGTATATTTATTAGATTTTTTATTTAAGTAAATTATTGTAGTACTGTGCAATTACACATGTGTGTGTTTGAACTTACGTCCATAGGCTTTGATTTATAAGCTGCAAGATATAAAATGAAAACCGCCTTCAGTTTTCTTTGATGTTTGTACTATGTATTTCTGTTTACCATTATAGCTTTTTTATATCGTGCAGTTCGTAATTTTAAAATTAAATCCATCTGAAGGTGCGATTCCACGCCTAGTTTATACTTCACGTGTTCCGCTTTAAAACAACGAGGAACGTTACTTATATTAAAGGAGGAAATATAAAGAAGGAGGTTATATTTTATAGTGAGCAACTACTTGTACTCAAGTGATGTGTTACGTTTGCTTACTCTTGTCCATGGAGCCTCTGTCTGTTGGCGGCCACAGCCTCCTGACGTCACGTAAGCCATCTGCAAAATAACAGACATGGTAACTTGATTTCAATAAAATAATTATATACATGAAAAATTTAAAACTATGAACAGGATGTTAGAAACAGAAACGAAATGCTTATATAGGCTACAAAAAAGAAATCATTAGCTGCAAAACTCAGTAGTAACTGAAGGGATTATAGAAGGGGCTCTCAAAGGGGAGGGGATTGTTACTACTATTACTAAAACTCGGAGGGACCTTATCGGTGTAGAGCACTTAGCTGCAGCCTTTGTACTTTCTTCCCATCCCTACCACAGGCAAGGGGAGGGGATACTTATATAACAGTATTCTTATTTGTACTGATATTACCTACAGACGAGAGGTGTGCGTCCTTAATTAAGGTACCAGCGGGTAGAATGACACGACATGTGCTTACTGAAATACCTCATTGTTTTGTAGAATGTTTAGTCTTGATAAACCCTTGTTATTGAGCTGTGGCTTCTGTGCTCAAGCAAAACATTTCAGGAGCATAGGTTAGAGTCTTAGTTTATTATATAGTTCTTTACCTCATTTTATTGGGAAAACTATGGTATACTGACCGGAGTTTTGTAGTAGACTGCCAGGTGTTTGGAATTTCCGTTGTCACGTGGTGTACCATTATTGTTCTATTTTCGGATTCACTGCACTGTGGGAGTATTTTACGTTTGTCTTGGGGTTAATTTTGTCTATTAGGTTGAATAATTTATCATTTTTTAATTTTATTTGTATTTGTTCGTTTATGATACTATTTTTATGGCAGTCTACCTGTTAGTCTACTACAAAACCCTGGTCAGTGGATGCTCGACAATGGAGATACTATCAATCTTTGAAAGTTAACTCGCATAAATACCAAGTAAGATTCTTGTTTAAGTACATATAGTGAAAGTGATAAGTTAATACAAGAAAACAGTATTGCAAAGTTATATATATTAATTTATATATATATACATTATATTTTTACTTATATTAAGCTTTTTAACAACTTTAAAGATATAATGCAAGTCCAGAATCAAGTCTATTACTGTAGGATTACAGCAATATCAGTTGTAGGGTAAATTATATTTTAAATATTATACAAACATTTATATCTAAATTTAAGTGAAATTAGCTTATGTTTGACCAGTTTCATACTCATGTTGTAATTATTAACCAAATATAAATGGGAGGGAGCGTGACCCAATTTCAGTGTTAGGTGGGCGCAGAATCTGAAAGTTCAAGAACGCCAGAGTTAGAGAAACGTACATAAAGTTTATTTTCTTGTAGCAAAGGTGTTTTTCCATTGGGTACCAATAATCAATTAGCTCATGCAATCCAGGTTAGTGTGCTGACAAGGCAAACAGTAAAATAAAATTAATTATTCTAAATATGATTCATATTGACAGCATATCTTTTCAATACTGTAGACGTCGTTAACCGGCAGATTTATTACAGGTTATGGGAGTTTCTGGATCACAGAAAATTTGTTTTTTTAAATCGGTTTTATGATGAATTGTCGAGAACTGGACATTATAAAAGTTGCATTTTGTCAAAAACGTGATATATTAATGTACGCGATTAAACTCTATTAAATTTATAATAATCAGGAAATATTTTGTGTCTGATTTTCAGCAAAAGTAAGACACCAAATCTGTAAATAGCTTACTCATATCTATCCATGGGAACCACAATCATTGATCAGTTTACAATATCAAGAGCACAGTGGTACAATATATTGCAGTAAAAATATTAGAAAGAACCCCAATACCACAAAAATTATCAAAAATAACAAATAAAACAAGTTACTTAAGGTTAAACCCTTATGTACATTTCGATGACCGTGTCATCATCATCAGAGGGTCTTATTACAAAATTACAATCCAGCAAACAAGAAACTTCAAACTAGAGTGATGACCTTTGTATTTGTATTGTTATTTTCATGTAATTTTCATTGTATTTGATCCGTTCGGTCATTCGCTGGAACATAGATCATGGTCAGTGGCGTAGCCAAGGGGGCACAGGAGGCATGTCTCCCCCAAACCAATTAATTGTAGTAAAAACTCTTATAAAATATAAAACGACGCTAGGTTTTTAGCAAAACCGTTTATAGACGACCCCACAGTTGTGTAATTTTAAGTGCCAAAATTGCATAAAATATTATTTCAAAAATAAATATGTTAAAAACTCCCCAAGGAAGTTCCACCCCCTGAACTCCCGGGTCGTGCTCCTCCCCAACCATCCTCCTGGCTACCTCCCTGATCATGGTCGAGCAAGTCCGAGTTCTGTTTAGTCGAATGGGTCAACTCACATCTGACGTTGCCCGCTAAATAAGGCTGAGCTGCATTTTGCTTGTTTTATGGGGTAGAGTCTATGGACTCTGGCGGAGCTATGGACAGAAAGCCAGAAGAATATTGAGGTCTCGTCAGCTGATCGAGTCTCAAATGAAGAGAATCTTTATCAGTTCTCTAGAATAGTAACATTGAAGTCGTCCAGACTCTAGTGCCTCATGCAGGCCTGAAAATAAGTAAATTGAATAGTAGCTTGAACAAATGCTGAGATAGGGCATCTCTTACGGATTTCCCGATGGATTTGTCAGCTATTATCTTCTGGCTAAAAAAGGAGGCACAATAATTATTTTCATGCTTAAATTTATTTTGTTGTTATCCTGTTGGTGTTTTTTAGCTTTAATACAATTGCTCTGACTACATCGACTCTAAAGGACAAGAAATAATTGTAAAAAAAATTAGGATTAAAGTAAAAATATAAAACTCCCGGTATCACTCGAGTGATTTGGATCCCCAGCCTGGAGCAGCGTGCCCTCAGCCGAGATGAAGACGTGTCTCCCCGCTACCCGTTTTGTTGCCTCATTATAGGGCCCTTCGCTCTACAGAATTCCCGGCCATGTAATGCCATACGTCTTATTGTTTTTAGTTTATTAAAATTATGAAAGAAAAGTTCTTATGAACGAAACACAGGTCTTTCAAACACTACAAAAATAGTAGATAAATGTCGACTCTATTAGTTCAAAAACGTATCCCATTCAGAGGAGCGCTAGATCAAACAAAATGTATTTTAGTTTTTATAGTTCTTTGAATTATATTTCGATTAAAACAATAAATTAACGCTCTCTATAATTTAGTTATTTTAACCCCCCCCCCTCCCAACTCTTTCCCTTTCTAGTGTACTGGGTTCCACATGTAACAATAAAATCTAAAATGCATTGTGAAAGATCAAATTAGTCCAAAGTTGTTAACAAAAAGGAACTCAAGACACTTCCTAATCGGTCATAATCTTCACTTTCGTATTTCTCACAATGTCATCTAAATCTAGAGAAATCAGTATATTTTTAATACCTACTTAATATTTCAACAGAAAATTATTAGAGTTTAATTACATATATTTTTTTAACTCCGGCCAAACTAGTCACTTGCATGATGACGTTAGGGTTTGTTCCAATCGCTGACAACAATGGGCTTGCAAGTCAGCTGTAGGTAGTTAGGTGTAATTGATTTGTTTTAATATTTTGCGCTTGGAAGAGTTGGCATGACTGATTGGTGTCCCCATATTTCTGAGAAGGTCATCCGTTTGTTACACTTAACTAGCGATATTGTAGCAATTCGAATTATTATCTAGCTTTATACACAGAGTGTTTTGTACGTCGGCTTCACTAGTAGGTTGGTAAAACGCTTTCCCCTGTATATATAGACCTCCAAAGGCTTCCTGGATACTTTATTAAGATATTTGACTGGCTAAATGACAAAAGTAAATGTCCATCATATAGTGTTAAAATCAGCTTCCACGCATTGTCATTATTTTTAATTGTTGAACTTTTAAGTTTTTTTGGGGGAATTTTAATAATTATAAGTTAATATCAACTCAACGTTTACTCCACATGCTCAAGCTTTTCGAGGTGCTATATTGATTTTAATGTCTCAGTAGACTTACGTCGAGTGAATATTTAAACTGGGCGCGATTTACTCAGAATTTTTGGGAGCAGTGCATAAATTATATCAAAAAGACTTATTTGGAAATATCATTAACTTGTTCTTATGAGAGAATAAATGTAAAATATTCTTATGGGAGGATAAATGTTAAATGTCGTTATGAGAGAGTAAAAGTTATATGTTTTTATGGAAGGAGAAATGTTAAATGTCCTTATGAGAGAGTAAATGTAAAATAATCTTACAGGAGGTTAAATGTCCTTTAGGGAGGATAAAAGTTATATGTTCTTATGGGAGGATAAATGTTGAATGTCCTTATAAGAGAAGAGAGTAAATGTAAAATATTCGTATAGGAAGATAAATGTTGAATGTCTGTATGGGAGGATACATGTTATATGTTCTTATGGGAGGATAAAAGTTATATGTTCTTATGGGAAGATAAATGTTAAATGCCCTTATGAGAAGATAAAAGTTACATGGTCTTATGGGAGGATAAATGTTAAATGTCGTTATGAGAGAGTAAAAGTTATATGTTTTTATGGGAGGATAAAAGTTATATGTTCTTATGGGAGGATAAATGTTAAATGCCCTTATGAGAAGATAAAAGTTTCATGGTCTTATGGGAGGATAAATGTTAAATGTCGTTATGAGAGAGTAAAAGTTATATGTTTTTATGGAAGGATAAATGTTAAATGTCCTTATGAGAGAGTAAATGTAAAATAATCTTACAGGAGGTTAAATGTCCTTTAGGGAGGATAAAAGTTATATGTTCTTATGGGAGGATAAATGTTGAATGTCCTTATAAGAGAAGAGAGTAAATGTAAAATATTCGTATAGGAAGATAAATGTTGAAAGTCTGTATGGGAGGATACATGTTATATGTTCTTATGGGAGGATAAAAGTTATATGTTCTTATGGAAGGATAAATGTTAAATGTCCTTATGAGAAGATAAAAGTTACATGGTCTTATGGGAGGATAAATGTTAAATGTCGTTATGAGAGAGTAAAAGTTATATGTTTTTATGGGAGGATAAAAGTTATATGTTCTTATGGGAGGATAAATGTTAAATGCCCTTATGAGAAGATAAAAGTTACATGGTCTTATGGGAGGAAAAATGTTAAATGTCGTTATGAGAGAGTAAAAGTTATATGTTTTTATGGAAGGATAAATGTTAAATGTCCTTATGAGAGAGTAAATGTAAAATAATCTTACAGGAGGTTAAATGTCCTTTATGGAGGATAAATGTTATATGGTCTTATGGGAGGATAAATGTTAAATGTCCTTATGAGAGGATAAAAGGTAAATGTTCTAATGGGAGGATAAACTAAGTATAGTAAGGAGGTTAAACTAAATATAGTAAATTATTTTCAACGAAATGACTTGAACTTTACTTCAGGTAATTTTTGAGCTGGCTTGTGAGTTAAGGAGATTAATAAGTATATACATAAACTCACAATTGTAAACACTTTATTCTCATGAGAACGAAGTATTTATAATTGTGAGTTTGTAAACATTTATTTATTAATCTACTACAGGTGTGTAGCTGATAGATTTGGTGTATTCTCGTCCATTTTCGGATCTTATAGGGGAAAGAAGTGATTGCAATATTTCATTTTCGAAATGATTCAATCGAAAAATATATAAACTATTCACTATTTTTAAGTATTAAGTGTCAATAAAAATAATTACTATTGAGTGGTTTGGTTTTATATTTAGTGCGGCTTTTAACCCTAGTAGCTGAGCAGAGCTTAGTATACAAGTAGGCTATAGCTATCTCTAGTAAAATGTATTTACTTATATCTCATACCTACTCATAATTTCAATGTTATGAGAAAAGTAGCAATTTTGCTAAAGTAATAAATATAAAAACTATAAACTTCGATCGATTACAGTTTTCTCCGTCTCATGATGACGAAATTGTTTCAAGTTCGAATAAATTATTAAATAAAAATGAAAAGGACGGTTTTGAGAAAAAGCAAAATACAAACAAGGGAATGATCATGTCATGTTATAGAAAACAATTTGGTTTTAAAAGGAATTTTAAAGTTCATTTTAATCCAACGTCTGGATAAAAATACATTTCCTCGAAATGTTTATAAAAGGTACAAACAGTTGAATCAACTCTTGCAGAAGAGCGTCACCCCTTTGTACCGTCTGTTGCTTCTGTTAAAATAATTTCTAAACTTAAACGAAGTTGGTCAAATTGTTGACAAACGAAGTGTAAGATCGTGTCTGCAGCCCATACGAAGAGAACACTCGCTCTTTGGTTTCGCATAAAATATTTGTTGTAGAAGAGAAATCCCCCGCTTTCTTAATTATACAAGCAATTAGAGACGTAATAAAAATAAAGTAAAATACACCCTTATTATTAAAAAATAGTTCTTTATTCGAAAGCTGTGTTTACTGTTTCTAAACATTAATTAAGTGTTTTATTGCATAATTTAATTTACTGTTACAGTTGAAAATTCATTCACATTGGATTCCATGTTTTTTAAATTAGTAGGTTAACAACCGTACATACTGAATATGCTTTCTTCAGACTTAAATTGTTTAGCTTTGTTAAAACTCTACAACGAATACAGTGAAACTTACGTGATTAAATATGTTTAGAATGTAATTAAAAAATTGAAGAGATACGGTTAATTAAATGTCAGATCAACAGTACTTACAATATTCACAATATTTCCTACTTTTCCCTGATAAAAAACAATCGATACAAAGAAGCAAAAGGTTTTATAAGTATTACTTTATTTTAGGAATATATTTCGATATTTATATATAGGCCTAACAGGTTAAAGTAAAGATAAAACAATATTAAAATTAATGTTAGTTGTTATACAATAGCTGTAATTTAATTTTAACTAAACAATAAAAAAAATACATTACCAATATTCATTAACAACTTTCGAACACACACACACATTCATATGTTCCCCCTCACGTAAGTGCACACACACAAATAAACTTATATGTACGTGGTTGTAAACCTAATATCATGTGTAGTATTTAATTTTCAAATATTAGCCAAAAGACAGGTCTATTTGTCACTAGCTTATGCTTATAGTCAGTGTGTGTGTGTGTGTGTGTGTGTGTGTGTGTGTGTGTGTGTGTGTGTGTGTGTGTGTGTGTGTGTGTGTGTGTCTTATGTGTGTGTAATCAGTCTATGTCATTATTTAGATGTTACATGTACCACAACCTTAATATTATCACCTTCTTATATAAAATGGGAACTACTATTATGATGAATGATAATATTGCACAATATAATCCCATGAAATGATTTTACAAAATCCTTAATCAAGCAAATTACTTTCGACCCCCTTCAGAAATACAAGAGAATACAGTCACTTGGAACCTAATAAAATATACACTCTTGTTATTCTGTAACGTAAAGATACAATTTAAACTGAGTGTGGGTTAAAACTGCACAAAACATCTGAATTAATTTTAAAGTTACCTGAAGAAGAAATAAAGAGGACTAAACAGATGTACCTCCACTGGCTAGCGGCCACCATGGTGTGAGACACTCACCAGTGCCTTGTCAATAATCGGCGTCCTTATCATCGCTGTGACGTGACGGCATTGATCAATGAATGGCATTGCTATCACTACAGCACTGGCGATAGCACTTCGACGTGCAATGCCAGATCGGTTTACAAAGTTACGCGGTGAGACAGAGGTCCCGAGGTCTTCTCCAACGTTACAAACGCTTTTAATGAGACGAGGGAGCCGTTTATAATTTGATTGTGACGCAACAATGCCAGTCAACGTTTCACGAAGCCTAACAGTCAATGTACAGTGCTGTCGAGAGCTGTTATTCTACAGCAGTGACTCGTTACACCTCATTCATTTAACATATCTCACTAATAAAACTTCTATCGGTGAATGTTTACTAAATAATAACTGATGAAAAATTAAGCGATAAAAAATATGACTTTCAAACTTTTTAATTTTAATATAAATTTAATATAACTTTGAAACACTTCCTACTTAAATTTTCTTATCAATCATTCTTACAATAGGATTTATATAGTCTGATGCCCAAGACATATATACCAATATATGCATCTACTCTTTACTAACACCATTATCCATGCTACCCTGTCGACGGCCTTCTAGCACTATTATCCATGATTCCCTGACGACAGTCTACTACCACCATTCTCCATGATTCACTGTCGACAACCTTTTACCACTATTGTATATGATTCCCTGTCGACAGTCTACTACCACTATTGTCCATTATCCCCTGCCGACAGTCTACTACCGTTCTCCATGATTCCCTGTCGATAGTCTATTACCATTATTCACCATGATTTACTGTTGACAGCCTTTTACCACTATTCTATATGATTAACTGTCGACAGTCTACCACCACCATTCTCCATGATTCCTTATCGGCAGTCTACTACTACTATTCTCCATAATTCCCTGTTGACAGTCTACTAACACCATTCTCCATGATTCCCTGTCGACAGTCTACTACCGCCATTTTCTATGATTCACTGTCAACAGCCTTTTACCACTATTCTATATGATTCCCTGTCGACAGTCTACTAACACCATTCTCCATAATTCCCTGTCGACAGTCTACCACCACCATTCTCCATGATTCCCTGTCGACAGTCTACTACCACCATTCTCCATGACTCCCTGTCGACAGTCTTTTACCACCATTCTCCTTGCTTTTCCGTCGACAGTCTTTCACTACTACTCTCCATGTTTCCCTGTCGAGACTCTACTACCACTAGTCTCCACGCCTTCCCTGTCGATAGTAATTTACCACCATTCTCCATGCTCCATACTTTTCCATTACCACACTGTGGCATCTATTCTAGGAACATTCCCATTAACAATCTATGATCTCCATATTTTCCTAATAACACTTTATGACCTCCATTCTTCATACTTTCCTACCGACACTCTATCCCGCAATTCTCAGTCACTGTTTTTAAGATGGTCTACTGGGATGTTTTCATTGACATTTGTTTCATAATTTGTTCGAAGTCTTAGTTCGTCTTCACTTCCTGTCTGTATATAAGGCCCTAATTAATCCCTTAGGAACTTTACCATCATGTCCTTTGGGCATTTTCTACTCTATACCAACTGCTTGCTTTTAATTTTCCCCATGACCGTGTTCATGTAAATTATGTATCTTTACGAGACTCTTTCTTACGCCCAACAAATGTTTGCTACTTTATACAAGCTTCTGGGAAAGTTCATTAAATCTGACAGATTGAAGACGTCCACATCCCACATTCATAAGTAATATGATTTTGACGATCGTATTATAAATATTTCCTCATTTGCTTCGATAACTTTCCGCTACACTTCACAGAACAGAGTTTCTTGTGCCGATGACATTATTTCCTTTGATTATAAGATCTTCAGTAATTTGTTTTATTTCTCCAGATAAATCATATCGACTGAATTTAAATCCAATTGATCTTCTAATACCAAATAAACTAATTTTCTGTTTTTACGTTAGCACCATGAGTTTCGATTTGCTAATGCCAAAACGTGTGCTTCCTTGATTAAAAGCTGCATCCAGGCTAATGCAAGTAATCATTCTAATCAAAATCTTATTAAATTCCTTCCATTATCTCACATCTTCCTGATATATATCTTGTAAAAATTTTCAATCGTTATTAAAATATCTTTTTATTTAACAAATCAAGTTCAAATACATTTTTTTTACCTATAGTGGATGACAATTGATGTTAATACAGTTTTTTTCAATTATTTATTCAATAATAAAATATAAAATTCGTGGGGTCCAGCCGGATTCGAACTGAGAGTCTTATGTTCGAATTCTAGCGTGTCTTGGCACTTCGTCAACTTTCCAATAACTAGAAAATTCATATGAATATTTTTCCTCCATCTGGTTTGTGTCGAAACCTCCAGTGTACAAGCTTAAACTGTTGCCATGGTTACCACACAATATCATAAATAGTGCTCTAGGGTAACTAAAATAATCATTTTCTTTGTTCACCTCCGTAGGGATTTACTTTAAAATTGTTTTTATACTACTTGTTTATATCAAGCTCCGAATGTTTTGCTTTATAAAACCACTATCAAGCAGCATTATATATTCTAAAAATCAAGGTAACTTGATATTTGGTTGTAGAAAACAATGCATTTCCTTTGTTCACCTCCGTAGGGATTTACTTTAAAATTGTTTTTATACTACTTGTTTATATCAAGCTCCGAATGTTTTGCTTTATAAAACCACTATCAAGCAGCATTATATATTCTAAAAATCAAGGTAACTTGATATTTGGTTGTAGAAAACAATGCATTTTCTTTGTTCACCTCCGTAGGGATTTACTTTAAAATTGTTTTTATACTACTTGTTTATATCAAGCTCCGAATGTTTTGCTTTATAAAACCACTATCAAGCAGCATTATATATTCTAAAAATCAAGGTAACTTGATATTTGGTTGTAGAAAACAATGCATTTTCTTTGATATTTTATTGTACAGTTTTACCAATTCCCAGCTGAAAATAAATTACATCCTAAAGATTAATTTTTTCTTGCAATGTCTTGAAATTAGAAATCGTATTTCTGTAATTTCTTGTAGGCCTATGACGTTTTATTGTCAGTGATAATTAGGAACAAGCACATTTCAATGTAAGTCATAACAATTATATCGCAAAATGGGTCATGAGCTACATAAAGCGTCGATAATAACCTTTAATTACCATTCGGTTTATCAAAGTGCATTTTTTAAAGAACAAACGTTAAATTAACTGAGACATATATTTCCTGATTACTTTTTAACTTACCTTCTTGTGCAAACAAATAAACTTTCTTTCATTTGAATTAAATATACTACTAATATACTTTCTGTCGCTAGAGAAGATAAAGCCCAAGAGACGAGAAGGCTCTTACGTGTTGTGTAAACCCGGCTGTCTTGATAGAGAACTTCTTCCACTTGCTCTGTATATTAAGCACAACTATATTACAAAGCCCTTTGATAGAACCATAGATGGTGGATGACTTTCTCTTCGAAATTATACGCAACTCCGTTTCTATATTCTAGGGACTTCGGGATCGACATACCCAGTAACCGAGGCAATTGCAATATGAAAAGACGCCAGCACTTCTTAGACTACACACAGCAACGTTTTAAATGACCCCGATTAGATTTTTCCATGATTGCAATGACATAGATTACACCCAACCGCGATTGCAATGACATAGATTACGCCCAATTACGATTGCAATGACATAGATTACACCCAACCGCGATTGCAATGACATAGAATACACCCAACCGCGATTGCAATGACATAGATTACGCCCAATTACGATTGCAATGACATAGATTACACCCAACCGCGATTGCAATGACATAGAACACACCCAACCGCGATTGCAATGACTTAGTTGACACCCATCCTCGATTGCAATATTTAAGATTGCGCACAGAAATGATTGCAATTACCTAGATTACTTTCAGTCATGACTGCAACAACCTAGATTATACTCAGCTACGATTGCAATATTCAAGATTGCACTCAAAAACGATTGCAATGACCTAGATTACTTTTAGTCGTGACTGCAACAACTTAGATTATACCCATCTACGATTGCAATATTCAAGATTGCACTCAAAAACGATTGCAATGACCTAGATTACTTTTAGTCGTGACTGCAACAACTTAGATTATACCAATCTACGATTGCAATATTCAAGATTGCACTCAAAAACGATTGCAATGACCTAGATTACTTTTAGTCGTGACTGCAACAACTTAGATTATACCCATCTATGATTGCAATATTCAAGATTGTACTCAAAAACGATTGCAATGACCTAGATTACTTTAAGTCGTGACTGCAACAACTTAGATTATACCAATCTACGATTGCAATATTCAAGATTGCACTCAAAAACGATTGCAATGACCTAAATTACTTTCAGTCATGACTGCAACAACCTAGATTATACCCATCTACGATTGCAATATTCAAGATTGCACTAAAAAACGATTTCAATGACCTAGATTACTTTTAGTCGTGACTGCAACAACTTAGATTATACCCATCTATGATTGCAATATTCAAGATTGCACTCAAAAACGATTGCAATGACCTAGATTACTTTAAGTCGTGACTGCAACAACTTAGATTATACCAATCTACGATTGCAATATTCAAGATTGCACTCAAAAACGATTGCAATGACCTAAATTACTTTCAGTCATGACTGCAACAACCTAGATTATACCCATCTACGATTGCAATATTCAAGATTGCACTCAAAAACGATTTCAATGCCCTAGATTACTTTTAGTCGTGACTGCAACAACTTAGATTATACCCATCTACGATTGCAATATTCAAGATTGCACTCAAAAACGGTTGCAATGACCTAGATTACTTTTAGTCGTGACTGTAGCAACTTAGATTATACCCATCTACGATTGCAATATTCAAGATTGCACTCAAAAACGATTGCAATGACCTAAATTACTTTCAGTCATGACTGCAACAACATAGATTACACCCATCTACGATTGCCTTATTCAAGATGGCACCCACAACAAGATAACACAACTACGTTAAAAAGCCTTTAATAGAACGATAGATGGGTTCTATACAGAGCTCTTTCTATACATACGAAGCTCCATTTTTTTATTACTTCGGCATCGACACACCGTGTGACCGAGGCAATGGCAATATGAAAAACGCTAGCACTACTTAGACTACACCCAGCAACGTTTTAAATTACCCCTATTAGATTTTTCCATGATTACAATGACCTAAATTACACAAAGCCGCTATTACAATGACTTAGTTTACACCCATCCCCGATTGCAATTTTCAATATTACGCAAAGAATGATCTAGAATGACCTAACTACATTCAGTCATGATTGCAAAGAACTAAATTACATCGAGGCATAATTATAACGAACTAGGTTGTACTAGACACGTTTGTAATTCCTAAATTATATATGGCCATGATTTACGTCATAGTTTACTTACGCACGATTGCAATGACCTAGTTACATTCAGTCATGATTGCAACGAACTAAATTACATCGAGGCATAATTATAACGAACTAGGTTGTACCAGACACGTTTGTAATTCCTAAATTATATATGGCCATGATTTACGTCATAGTTTACTTACGCACGATTGCAATGACCTAGTTACATTCAGTCATGATTGCAACGAACTAAATTACATCGAGGCATAATTATAACGAACTAGGTTGTACCAGACACGTTTGTAATTCCTAAATTATATATGGCCATGATTTACGTCATAGTTTACTTACGCACGATTGCAATGACCTAGTTACATTCAGTCATGATTGCAACGAACTAAATTACATCGAGGCATAATTATAACGAACTAGGTTGTACCAGACACGTTTGTAATTCCTAAATTATATATGGCCATGATTAACGTCATAGATTACTTACGCAAGATTGCAACAACATACTTTACATACGGACATGATTGCAGCAGCCTAGATTACTCCCAGGCTTAATTATAATGAACTAGGATGTACCAGCATCGATTGGAACTCCTAAATTATATATAGTCGTAATTAGCGTCATAGATTACACTTAGGCACGATTGCAACGACATACGATACATACGGACATGATTGCAGCAGCCTAGATTACACCCGGGCATAATTATAATGAACTAGGATGTACCAGCGACGATTGGAATTCTTAAATCATATAGCCATGATTAACGTCATATATTACATTTAGGCACCAATTGCAACGTTACATACTGGCATGATTGCATCTGCCTAGATTACACACGGCTATGATTACAATGATCTAGGCTACACTCAGCCACGATTGTATTGACGCAGATTACACCCAGCCATGACTCAATTGACCCTTCCTTATTACACCCAGCCAACACTGCAATGCTTTAGATTACATCAAGGCACGATTGCAATTACCTAGGTTAGAAACGGCTATCATTAAGTTATAAAAGCACTTAGCTTTGCCTAAGTTATACAAAGCGTGCCTGCAATGTCCTAGGCTACACACGTAGTCACAATTGCAATTATCTAAACTACACATAGCCATGATTGCAAAGATCTAGATTACATTCAGGCACGATTGCAATGACATGTGTTACACACGGACATGATTGCAACTGTCTAGATTACACACTGTCTAGTACTTTTACTGTGAGAACTGGTTTCTGTTACAATTTTATGTTTATATACTCGTATATATAAATATAATATATGTATGTTATATCCATGTATATATATATGTGTGTGTGGGTGGGTGGGTGGGTGGGTGTGTGTGTGTGTGTGTGTGATGTGTGTGTGTGTGTGTTTGTGTGTGTGTGTGTGTGTGAGTGTGTGTGTGTGTGTGTGTGTGTGTGTGTGTGTGTGTGTGTGTGTGTGTGTGTGTGTGTGTGTGTGTGTGTGTGTGTGTGTGTGTGTGTGTGTGTGTGTGTGTGTGTGTGTTATATACGTATATGTTATGTCACTCGCTCTTCAACTGTTGTTGGATTCACCTCGTCAATGCTAGATGAGATTCTAGCGAAACGTCGGAACTACGATTTTATGCACTGCAGATTGATCGGTTGTACTCCAGATAATAACTATTCATCATATTTTTCCTTTCGAGATGGAATACGTATCAGCATATATATATATATATATATATATATATATATATATATATATATATATATCAATTATTGATATTATCAAGAGTTTCATTCTCAATGCTAAATGGTACAACCAAACTGGATTGACTACTTGACTCTTGCACTAGCTGTGCACTGTAAATATATATGTTAACAGTTCTTACAATGTCAGTATATTATTTTGATGAAAATTTGCAGCCAATAATTTTTTTTAATATTTTTGTTTAGGAAGTGTATATTTATTTACAAATAAATATTTTACAAGAAAATCGCCATCTGCATATCATACATACATTTATATGATGTGATTTATATGATCTGTAATTGCATAATAAACGAAAATGCTTTGTTTAAAGTCGTGGCCAAATCTTTTTGCAGCCCTCGGTTGTAGACGCCGCTCAGTCCACTCAAGCTATAATCCCCTCTCTAGTACAGTAGGGGTAAAGCTTCACACCCCTAAATTAGCTACCTTTATACACGTCCCTACAGCGGGGAGATCGATACAACACTGTTGTATGACTCCAAGACGTTATTCATCAACGAAGTATAAGTTAACCCGACCATAAGTAACCTGAACTATTCCAGGTAGGACTTTAAACAAACAAATAACAGCTAGCTAACTAGAACCCTCTGCTTTCATGTAGACTACTAATGGACCTCTATAGCCAACGCCTTATTTCTAGACATATCAGAAAGTACCTGTCCTTAATTCTTTAAGACTGGCCCGAGGGCGGACAGTAATTCCTAAGTAGCATACTTTCACTGCAACCCCTACAGTTACTCGAAACTTACCACTGTTCAGTCTAAAGGAGGTCGTCGAAAACAGCTCTTCACCATGGAACATGTCTTGCTTAAACCTAACCTTAAAACTCATGTTTTTCTGTGCACCGTTGTGTTGATTTTATCTCTCACGTATGGTGAGCTACAAGCCCAAGGCGACAAGAACTCAACTAAACAGGTATGAAGATGTAGATAAATTGGTCGACAATCATTTGAAAATATATACCGTGTTTATATATAAAATTAACTTCAAAATAGTGGTCTGAAAAGTTTCAAATTGGTAATAGCGCCTAAAAGAGTAGAATTACCTGTATTATTTAACAGGAATAAAATCGAAAGCAAAACTATTTCACAATTAACTTCAGCTCTACGGTGTGGAATTTTTGTTAACTATGTTGCTGTTGCGCTGAATCGGTATTAGTTATAGCATTCGGTCTCTTCGAAAATATTTTTCGTGATTGAAAAGCTGGATTGCTAAAAAAATAACTTGCCTATTAAATTCTAAACCTCTATTTCTTATTGGGATATAGGTAAATGCATAAACTAAGAAATATTTATGTCATAAGTTAAAGAAATCTTCTTGAACTTAATGAAATGACGTTTAAATCGATTTTTTGTTATAAAAACATTTATTTATATAATTTTCTGAGGAAAGTACATTACAATTTTTTTAAAAATTTAAAATACAATATTTTAATTTAAAAAACTTAAACTCCTAATATCTCTTTATTATCAAATTATTTAAGATATAAATTAAAACTATTAATTAAGTTTTTTTCTTACAATATGCTAAATTGTGATGTACTTAACGTTGTGAATTGTCTCACTTTTTAGGCTCTAATTAAGTTATTCTAATGTTATTTTATTTTAAAGGTTTTTTAACATTGCAATCGTAACACTTTTTGCACAACGAATAATTTTCCAAATATAAATAATTAAACTCAAACGTTTACCTTTGCCCAAATGGCGATAGATTAAGGGTGTTTTTCTCATTCACCTCAAACACACCAAAATTACTTTTCTAATAACTTTTTGTTCCTATACCTTTATTAAATGTTTGAATGTTCTTAATAAAACAGGTTAGAAATGTGTAAATAATGTTCTGTATGTGCTTCGAAGCAAAAGCGAAACACAAAAGCACAGAGTAGTAATAAAGTGTTAGAGTGAAGAGAAATCACTTTGCAGAACACTGCTGCCAATATCACGGACATTGTTATTTGACGTGTATGCCAGTCAGTTTGTCAAGTTCGTCCTGATTGTGGAAACGTTGGACAGTTAAAAACGAATTGATTTCCTCCATTTCTTATCGCGTATTTCCCGTAAGACATGTTTGTTATGAAACAGAAGTATTTACACTACGTTTACAAATAAATTTAATACTTTAAAAAACAATACCGTTTATATAACTCGAAATAACGTGAATTAGTTAAAATTTATTTCCTCGAGCAACTGTGACATTGTAGACTTACATTTTAGCCTCAATTACAAAACGCTTTCTTGGCAATTTTATAGCAATGTAAGGTTTTCTGCTATATAAGTAACAAAAATTGAAGGGCTGTCATATAAATAACTATATTATAACTATAAATAACATATTAACTATATGTTTACAATTCAAATTGTTTTGTTATTTTATACAAAGATGCCGTACACGTATAGTATAATTTCATTGAAATTGTATTGAAAAACTTTTCATCACTTTTATGTTAAAATCATATCAATCATAAAGCAATAGGTGAATATATTTGTGTGTGTATGTGTGTGTGTGTATGTGTGTGTGTGTGTGTGTGTGTGTGTGTGTGTGTGTGTTTATATGTGTGCGTGTGTGGGTGTGGGTGTGTGGCGTGTATGTGTGTGTGTGTATGTGTGTGTGTGTGTGTGTGTGTGTGTGTGTGTGTGTGTGTGTGTGTGTGTAAGTGTGTGTGTGTGTGTGTGTGTGTGTGTGTGTGTGTGTGTGTGTGTGTGTGTGTGTGTGTGTGTGTGTGTGTGTGTGTTTATGTGTGTGTATGTGTAGGTGTGTGTGGGTGTGTAAGTGTGTGTGTGTGTGTGTGTGTGTGTGTGTGTGTGTGTGTGTGTGTGTGTGTGTGTGTGTGTGTGTGTATGTGTGTGTGTGTGTGTGTGTGTGTGTGTGTGTATGTGTGTGTGTGTGTGTGTGTGTGTGTGTGTGTGTGTGTGTGTGTGTGTGTGTGTGTGTGTGTGTGTGTGTGTGTGTATGTGTGTGTGTGTGTGTGTGTGTGTGTGTGTGTGTGTGTGTGTGTGTGTATGTGTGTGTGTGTGTGTGTGTGTGTGTGTGTGTGTGTCTGTGTGTGTCTGTGTGTCTGTGTGTGTGTGTGTGTGTGTGTGCGTGTGTGTGTGTGTGTGTATGTGTGTGTGTGTGTGTGTGTGTGTGTGCGAGTGTGTGTTTACAAATTTTACGATTAATTCCATTCTAAAAAATATAACTATAGGTTTAATATATTTCATATATTTCATCATTTTAACAACTCACACAATATAAAAAAACCTTTTAACGAAAATTTTTTTTACTAATATAATTTATACATTCAAAAAAAAATATTTGTTTTGTTGTTATTTATTGCGTAGAACACGCGATGTTAACATTCAAACCAAATACTATACCAACCAAACAACACAACATAAAGTTATAATTAAATGTTATTGACAACAATTTGTTAAAGCCAAGGCTGCCAAAGTCACGAACAAAATTGTTTCAAGTTGAAATTTAACGCTACATCTCTTTGTAATGTTATTTTGTAGAGGTTGTTGAGTAAAGATCTACCCACTAAACTAATTATTTTCAAAATACCTGAGCGTTGTTGTAGAAACATAATACAAAGGGCTACTTTAAGTCCAGAATATAAATATATTCTGGTGTTTTCAATTCATACCAATTGGCCTACTATCTTGCCAAATATTTTATCCATTTCTTTCCGTCTATTACCGTCTATTATCCATTCCTTTCCGTGTATTTCTTAGGGGCCCCTAGCATGTTTTTTTTCAGAAGAAAATTAATTTGAATGAACATGGCATCACATCAAATGCTTTTACTGACAGATTTCAAAAAATAAACAAATTGTTCCGAGTATCTCAGACAGTTAAACATGGTGGCAGGTTATTAGCTAATCTATTGATTAAGAGGTTATTTGGAAGTTATGTTTAACTCACATTTCAATGCAATTTTGTATTTTCTAACTTCATAAAACAGAGGTTTTTATTATTTTTAGGTTATATTGACTTCTGTAATGCAATTAATTTATTTAAAGGCTTTAAAAACGGTTTTTTTTCATTTGATAGTAGATTATATTTGAGTTGTTGCAAAAATACTTTAAAAAAAACAGTCAAGTGTTAATATTAGTACTTCGTAATTGATATTGTAGTAATTATTTCACTTATTATAAACAAAAGATTTCTTCTTAAATCTGATCTGGATACACTATGTATTATATAAAACTTTAGCTTACAACAGAAATGTTTACAAATTTATATTGTGTAATGGCTGTAAGACTTTGTTATGTTGTAGCTAAGATTATCTGTGAGAGTATCAGTACAGCGTTAGAGGTAGGTGCTGTGGAAAATATATTTAATACATTGTGAAAGGTAATGTGTGAGTTACATTGTGAACTCATATTCTGTCAAGTTCAAAAGATCCCATTGCCCTCAGACTGAGCAGACCGTCCTTTAAAATCCTGTTGCAACGCAGAATGGCCCTGGCATTTAGCTCCCCCATACTTCTAAATGAAAACCTATTTTATTGAATTGAAAAGATATCAATAAAATTGTAATTTTCTTGAGGTAGAATAAAAAAATAGACAAATTTATATCAAACAAAAATTAATTTTATCAAGCCATCAATTGTATAGTTTTCTTATATATATATATATATATATATATATATATATATATATATATATATATATATATATATATATATATATATATATATATATATATAATACGTTTTCTTGTTTAATAATTTAAAACAACATAGGTTATTCAAATACAAGAATATTTATTAATTTATATTCTATACTTTTTAGTGGATATAAATTAATAAATATTCTTGTATTTGAATAACCTATGTTGTTTAGAAAAAAAAAAAATATATATACACAGCTGTCATCGCCTCTTCATCTCCAATTTGCAATTTCTTCTGTCATATGTTAATGCCTGTTCTAGGATTCTTGCAGTCATTGCTTCGTCGATTTCATCACGCCAACTTCTTTGTGGCCATTCTCTATTTCTTTTTTCGGGAGGGGGTATACTCTAGTACCTTTGGGGTCAACTGTCTTCTGCCATCCCCTTTACGTATCCAAACCATTTTAATTGTCTTCTTTCTATCTCCACCCTTAAATTTTTATCAATGTCCATTTCGTTATGTATTTATTCATTTCGGACACTTACAAGTCTCGATTTACCACAGCTTCGTCGTAAATAGTCCAATTCCATCGTCACTAGTTTCTTATTATCAGCTTTTTTAAAATTTCATACCTGTGAACCGTAGAGTGTAACGATCTGAACAATACTTTCTTTGTTTCTTTCATAATTGTCTTTCACCGTAGAAGAGAGTGTAAGATTAGTGCTTAGTTTATTCTTTCCCTGTTTTCATCCTCACTATCAGCTTTCTTATTAAGGATCGCCCCTAAATATTTGCCCGTTTGTACCCTCTTTATTTCGTCCTTTTCTCGGTCACAAATCTCGTCTTTGCCACAATTAGATGTTCACATTTTTCAATGTTCGTTGTTAGGCGTGCTGCATCATATTCTTTCTACGGTTTTATTTTCATTTAACTAAGACCGTGTTCGTCTTCCGCTACCATAAACTCATCATTTGCGAAGAATAGTGCAAACAATTTAGCATCTCCCACCTTTATCCCCTATTTATGAAAACATTTTTCATGTATATAAACAATATTTCAACATTATATTAAACTCAATGTAGTTGGTTTCTTAGTAAAAATGTAATGTGGTCGGTACCATTTTTCTTTACATTTTATTCTCTTTTCAATGAAACGAATTTGCGACGCAAGAACAGTGGATACGCTACTACTGTCAATAGGATTAGTAGTATCAGTAGTATTTTTGTATAAGGGTCGGTCAGTGGGGCTGAGGGCACAGCGATTTTTTCGGAACTTTACAGACTATTTATTTTGTAGTTCTAAGCCCTTCTTAGTTTTTTAAAACTGAAAATCTTATTTTCATTTTTCATTCTGCCAGGCATATATCACACATCTTTAAGTAACGTATAAGATGTCCAAGAGGTCTTATCTCAATCGAAATACTAGATTTATGAGAGTTTATCACGAAACGGAAAACCGATTGCTCATGTCATTATACATATCAGATACTTGTTCATAAAAATCGTGTAATTTTCGAACTACTCTAAATTATTTCCAATGTCCTTGCCATGATTATGACGTTTTAGTTTCTTTCTTGACTAGGGCACCTAAGCCTACTCCGGAACCTTCTCTCCTCGAGCTTCAGTTTACTTGTCAGCTAAAACATTCTGCGACGTAAAAGCCTCTGGGAGAATAACCTGACAATACTGTTTATGTCGAACACTACCGGAAACTGAATATTAGATGTAAATATTGAATAGCCGGATGTTGCTATTTCCATTTATATTGGTCTTTGTTACTACTACTTCCCTTTTGTTGATATTATAGACCAACATGAATCAGAGAAATAAATAAATAAAATTATTCGGGATAGTCAGTCAGTGCGAGATTGGAGGTTTGTGATCCCTGGGGTTTGCTGCGTCTGTCATTTGTACAGTCGAGTAGGAACATAAGATCAGGGCTGTTTTTAGGGGTAGATCTGGGGATAAGAAAGGGCTCTTTCCCATGTTGAAAGGACGTTTTGTTTTTAAGAAAGTTTGAGCTTTACGCTGTGGGACAAATTTACCTCCAACTGAAAGATTGGTTGACTTTATTTATTAATTTTTTTGTGGCATTGTGTCTTCTTTTTAAATTTCATGCAAATGATTTACAAAACATACCATGAGTAAATTTTAAAACTACCCAAATTCTTTAAAAACTACAACGAAAACCTACACTTGATTGCAATACCGTACTTATGACTACTGCTTAAGCTAGATGAGGATGTGGGAGCGTTGAGGAAGAAAGTTACGTTGCGGTGGGGTGTTATAAAAGACTCAGGACTTTAGGGTAAAGCTAGAAAATGAGAGAAAGTTTGTGTTTCTGGGAAACTGAGCTTTCAGCTCTGATGAATAATTTAGTAAAGAACGAGCGGGAAAATTAAGCAAGTGAGAGAAAGCAAAAGGATTATCCTTTGGAGATGCTCGAGAAGAACTAGGGGAAATGGTGATGAGACTCAGCTACTACGATTTGGTGGATTCCAAGTTTTCCGAAACGTGTTGTTACAAAGTGGCTAACAGACAGGAGTAGCTTCGATGACTACAAGACGCAGTACCAGAAAATTTATTTGAACCGGATGAAGCTGTGTTTGGAGAAGCGTGCAGAGAGCGTACCCTTCCTTTTGTCAAAAGCAGAGAAAGGTTGTAGGGGAAAGTACAGGCGCTTATCGAAGACAAAGCTAAGATACTTTACCGAAGACTTCCAGGCGAAGGGCTTCCTGTCAAGAGTGATGGCTCCGGTTTGCGTTTTTCTCCACCTATACTTTTTTAGTTAGACTTATGGGTTCTTTATTATGGTACAATAGTTCTTTATTTCCGAAGTCAGTGTAAAACCAATATGGCACTGGTTGGACTTCATGGAGTGGCTGATATTTACCGAACTACGATAAAACAATGTTTCATCAGCGTAGAGAGACAGGGAGGAGTTGAGAAGAACTAAGATGCCATTGTTGTAGACGAGGTAGAAGAGACGTTCTAAGAAGAAACCATTCGGGACTAGGTTGAGATAGGTCTGAAAAAGGAGAGTTAATTTTATAATTATTTTCTCACAAGTAGGACGGTCGAGGAATACGGCGTGTCTGAGCAGAGGATTGGTGATCAATTTGTAAATGATCCTAAACGTCAATCTCGTTACAAAACTTGCTGAAATTTTAAAGAAACCTGCAGTCGATGTTTTACCTTGTTGAATGTGTTAAATACCACAAGGGTAGTTAGCAACGACTATGGGGTAGCGAGGTGCTACCTCCGAAATACGAATTGTTCTTGTTCAACGAATCCATCTAGAACAGGAAAACCCTCAAACACCTTGGATATGGCAAAAAGAATGAGATAGTGCGGCAGCTGTCAGGTCATTTAAGACGTTTGTGTTGTCTGGGAAAATGATCACGTTTGGAATTTACCATAAGGAATAGCAGGGGCACCCGGATCGAGGATTTGAAGATGAGATGAAGGTAAGAAAAGAGGATTTGTGGGAAAGTTTTAAAATTATCATCAGAGATGGTGTCAAGCCCGGTTCCCTTTCTAGGCTTTAGCCTCCGAATTCAGGCGTTAAAGTGTTGTTCTGTGAACAAGTGTGCCTTAGGATTTGGTAAATCGCTTTCCTGAATCGTCCCTCTAAATCCAAGAATTTGATCGTCTATAAAGGATTTAGAGAGAGGTTATTGTTTGAATTAATCCTTTTCTCGTTTTAACTTCAGTTATTTTTATTTCATGTTAATTTCGATTTGTATTTAAATTTTCAAAATATACTTTTGCTTGTGTTTTTAGTAAAATTATTGTATTTACCAAACATGAGGAGATTGGAAAATCCGCATTAAATCTTTATTCCTGAGTTTTTATTCTCGACGAGAGTCGTTTCCGCTGCCACCGGAAGTGGTATAATTGGAAGGTATTCTTCTATTCTCCAAGGAATTATTAAATATATAATTTCAGTATAAGTTTAAAAAGTAAATGTGAGATTTTTTTATATTTTAAGAGTTATAATATTAAATTGCTTAAATTATGGATGTGGAGTTTTCTAAATGGAAAAATAATTTTCAGATTAGATTGGGGAAGCAGTACGTGGAACTAGGACCCAACAACGGTTGGTGTCAGTCTTGTGGTAAGTAAGCTTCCAACCATAACTTGATAATATACATCATTGTTTAATTTATTTAAAAACTTTCTGATACTTTTACTAGAGTGTTTTATTTTAAGGAACCTTATTTTTAAACTATGATCATTGTATGACAAGATAGCAGACGAAAGTTGCCCTGGTGCAGTCCCTGCCCTTAAAGAGTAACGGGAGGGAGATGTACATGGCGAAAGTTAGGCTAATAGCGGGTTTCTCTTCCATTACGGATTATTTGGAAATTACGTTTAAATCACTTTCAAGTGCAACTCTTATATAATCAGAAATATTCTATATTTGATTCAAATATATAACAACGTAAAGATCATACAACAGATTTTTTTACTAAACGAAGGTTATGTTTCTATCTGTTTTATACAATAATATTCCCTTAAAATGTATTAAGTACGCTAGTCAGTCGGGCGAGAGTCACGATTTTCAGTTGCTTTCGTTGACCGTGGTTTCACACGTTTTCTAGTAGAATCCCCAACATTTGCATCTAAAAATCGCCTTCTATGACTGGGAGGTAAGAACAGACTACAGTTTCTCCGAGACACAGCTAGTCTTCTTGTCACCATCTTTTTCTTATTGCACGCTCTTTCACAAATGCACTTGCGATGTCAGAATTACAGTTATACTACTTTTTGATAGATAACAGTACTGAAACTTATTGGATTATATGTAATGAACCCGTCTGGGGCACATGCAGGTAATTCACGCACAAGAAGACTCCCATTATTCCAAAACAAGATTTTACGAATAATCACGAAGGCACCTAGATGCACAAGATTAACACTGCTTCACACTGATTTCAAAATGCCTTTTATCAAACACCTCCAACACTTAGCAACAAGGTTCTACAAACAGGCCCACGCACATACAAAATCCAAGCTCATTTCCACCCTTGGTAGGTAGGCTACAACCCGATCCATGACACACACAGACGGCCATTGTCCCTTGCCACCTAGTTCTAACAATGAATTACAACGAAATGTACATATTTTTATAACCTGGTGCACAGTTACGTTCCAGGTGACGCAGGGACACATCCCCAGGGAAGCAGCTAAACCAAAAATACGCGAGGATAAATAATATAACACTTTTTTCTGTTGGCTTCAAATGTCGTGAAAGCGTAGTAAACGCTGGTTGGTTTTAAATATATTTAGATGTTGTGTTTTTGCTTACAGCTTGCGGTATCCCCAACCGGATGACACGTGTAGTGGGTGGCTGGCCTACGCGCATCAACGAGTACCCGTGGGTGGTTGCATTATCCCTGCAGAACATCTTCTTCTGCGGAGGAACGCTTATCAACGATCTGTACGTCTTGACAGCCGCTCATTGTGTGTAGTAAGTAATAAGTTATCTTTGCCTTTACATTGCACAATTATCTATGTCTAAGTATGTTTATGGAGTATACATGTTACTGTAAACACCGTACATTGGTAAATCTTGAAGAGTTTCTAGTGAAACCTAGGTTTTACCTTATTAGTAAAAGTTATAACTCTTTTGTGATCATCAGAAGTTCTATCATCAGTACATGAGGAGAAATTCTACTCAGTAAATCTTAGGTTTTACTCACAAACACTGTAAATGTTGACAAATAGGGTATGTATTGTATAATATAACACAACCTGACCTTGCTTATTAAATAACAAATAATAAAGAGTTCGCAAACACGAGAAAAATTCTAAATAAATATAATTGAAATTCAGAAGACAGCGTGGCGCAACGCATTGATGAGATTAAGCTGATCCAACTCGTCAAACATTACCAACCTTAAAATGAATAAAATTAATGATGATGTGTACACTCACCAAAATTCTTTTGTGGAATCAAAATGCAGTTTTGCCGTGATTCAGGTATCATTTATTACATTTTTTTCTAAAAATTAATAAATGACGCCTAACTCTCGAAACAACCGCATTTTTATTTAACAGTAAAAATAATATTTTATTTTCAATAGGCCTAAATTTATTCGTTTTAGTTTCCCTTACTCAATTCCTTCTTTTTCAACTCCGTTAAAATCCCTCGTATATATTCACCTTATTTTATCCTGATGATCGCTATTTTTCTTACAGTTTCAATTTTTTCAGTCAGTTTTTTCTGCAGTCAGTTTTTTTTAGAAAAATGTATTTCAAAATTAATTCATTTTCATGAATTCATTAAGCTCAATAATTCAAGTAAAAACGTCTCCAATTCCTAGCAGACCAAAATCATCTGCAAAGGGTAAATATTTTGTATTCGCTATTTTGATTTAAATATTTTGGCCACGCTATTCTAATTCACTCTTTGGTCACAACTTTGACAAATTTTCGACAAACAAATATGTTTACACTCGAACCGCAACTGAGCTTATCTACAATTTAGTTGCAAAGCCACTATCTTCATAGTTGCTCTAAGTATACTCTGAAGGTATTACCATAACCTAGTATTCTGTTTCTGTGAGGATGGTTCCTTTACAACTGAAATATACAAGATGTCAATAATAACTTTGGTTGGAGGATGTTTTTAATTATTTAAATATATTTTAAATTCCTATTTTAGCGCTCACAAAGTCTCCATAATTTGCCTACAACTACGTCGAATAATAATGAAGATGAAACATCTCCTCGACAAGTCCTACTGTGATTATTCTTTTCTTTTCTAATTTCTTCTTGAAATTTAACTTTAAACTTGATTTAGATTTAAATTATTTTAATATACAACTAAATTTTACGTCTAACTGTTGGTAAAATCGATTTTTCTAACTATATACAGTCGAAAAATATGCAAAACTTTGGCCGAAACGGCCAAATGAAACTTGAAACTAGACAGAATAAAGCAAATAAAAACATTCATATCTTGTGTATTGGCAAGTAGAATAAAGTTAACATTATGAACTTCTCTCTTCAGTTATGAAGTCAAAGTTAATGATAAGGGAAGAATTTGTTGTCTATTTCAAGTGGTAACCATTGGAGTATTTCACTAATTATTTGGAATAAACTGTAGTTAAATAATAAAAAAAATAATACTTAAAAACTTCTAACTACAAATATATTTATTTTAACCTGATGTAGGCCTATATTCCGGTTACCAAGTAACCATCCTCAGAGGAATAACATCTAAACTATTTATTATTGGAATAGTTTTATTAATTTCTAAATCCAATTTTTTTATTATGGAAGTGCTATAATTATGTTTTACAATCCAAACATGGTTGGTTATTTTTCTTCTAAAGAAATCTTTATCGTATTTAGTCTAATAGTAATTACAGTCATTTTGCATTTAATGTATATTTTATTGTCATCGTGGTATATGTTTAGTTTTCTTATGTTAAAGAAAATGTCTTTTGTAATATTTCTACATTTTTTTAGAAACTGTTAATTAAGCCTATGAAGTCATTATGATCTATTTAAATTATTATAAAAATTGTTGTTTTTATTATACTGTATTTCATTTTTTTTTTTTTTTTTTTAATTAGTTCCTTATGTGAATCTGTGCTAATTTTAGTTTGTATTCTGTAAAGTTTTCGTGATTACTCTATATTTAGTTACTGTTTTGTTAGTTTTTTTTATTGGTTTATTGATATATTGTGTTAGTTATTTATAATATTTTAAGATTCTGATGCTGTTATTTAGTTTTAAGTTATTTTAAAAACACTTATGTTTAGTGTTGAGTATGCAAATATGTTACACTTGCCTATAGTTTTATGATTGTTGTGGACGGCTGTTTCGGGAGATTTGTTCCATTGTCAACTCAGACCGCTACTGACCTCTCGTTTGTTATAGGTTATATCCACAAATCATAACTACACAAACTTAGCATCTAATCTACAAATCTTAATAAACAAAACAAAAATAACCAACGATACTCAACTAAACAATACGAGATATACAAACATTTCAAACTACATCCTACAAACATATTTAACACCCAATTACATTATAACACATGTACACGTTTTGACATTGTAACATCCAATACTCTCTGAAATCATCTACATTCATACCCTAACATCCCATCCCAACCTAGACTATAACACCCAAGAGGTCAGTTACGATCTAAGTTGACAAAGGGACACTTCTCCCGAAACGGCCGTCCTCAACAATAATAAAAGTAAGCGTTATTATAGACAAGTGTAACATATTTACAAGTGTTTTTTTTTAGTTATCGTTAATTTTTTATTAAAGGTCTTTTTGAAAACAATCTTAAAATCTTTAACACAAAAAGATAAATGTAGGAGCAGCTTGTAAAAAGTATTTTTGAATGTTTGAAGCAAAATAAAAGGCCGAGACCTGACCGTGGTTCTGTCAGAGCACAACAAAGCCATCATGGACGAGAGCATGACCGAGACGAGAAAGGTGACCAGAATCATCTTCCACCAGGAGTTTAACGAACCGATCAAGTACAACAACGACATCGCCCTTCTCAAGATGAGCTCCAGGGTCAAATTCAGGAGCAGTGTCGCCCCTGCGTGTTTACCCATGCCAGGTAAAATATAAAAGTCGCTTTGGGTTTTAGCAAATTGAGTGCGGTTGGACGCCATGTAGGCCTCTCATGCACGCGGCAACAAATCCACGGCTGAACGCCATGTAGGCCCTTCGCACACGAACATGCCGCACATATATGGCTGGACGCCATGTATGTCCACTCGCATACGCGCAGGCCGCCAAGACACAGGAATGGTCGATCCAGTGACTTTAACGGATCGGTGATTTTAGTGACAGCGCCAGGTTTTGATCAGTGACTTTTACCGGTGACTTTATGTCTGTGACAAGGTCTACTGAGACAGCTCTGTATGTGCTAATAACAGGCAGGCATACCATACTAGTGACGAAAGACAGTGCCGGTGAAATTATTATTAGGAAGTTACTGCAACACATACACTGGGGTAGTAAATTATATAATCCTATTTAAAACTACAAAATAACAGTTTATTTACAGTATTGGATGTTTGTATTAACAAAAACGATTTGTCTGACCTTATCAAGACTTAACCGAGACCTTCTACCATTTAAGATGTAACCTCCCTTAGACAATAATCGCTGGCGAGGTACCGATGTGGCCAGTCCACAAAGAAGTGGTTTCACTAATTTCCATAATTTAGGATAAGGATAAAGAGTTTTTTGCCCACCATTTCAGTAGATCTTCCCTTTTATCTAGAATAGGTTCCTCAAAGTAGCAACTCACTTCAACATTTTTCTTTTTCGGAAAGCTCGTTTTATTTAAAAACAAACTCATACGGAATTAAGAACCAACTATAACGTCTACGGCCCACAATACTGTCACTGTCCTGAAATCTGACACAAATCGCTCACTCACACACGTCGTAAATGAGTAAAACCAGTGACAGCAACAAATCAACCAATGACAGCCTCGGTAAAATATCAGTAACTATACATTCAGTGGACAGCGATACTCAACGACACTGCACGATGTTCGGCACCGTGAACCAAACGGTTAGAGTAGATCCAGTGACAGAGACAAATAAACCAATGACAGCCGCAGTAAAATATCAGTAACTTTCCAGCCAATGACGACGACGTCTTACCTCCGATTGATCCATTGTCACTGGAACTGGCATTCTCCATATTTTGACACTGGTACCACCAGAGACAAACTAATATCAATGACAAAGTCATCGGGACAGAAATATTGACCATCCTTAAGCTGGACGCCATATAGGCCCACTCTCACACCCGCAGGTCGCACATACATGCCTGGATACCATGTAGGCTCACTCGCACACGCACAGGCCACATACGAGTATACTGTAGAAGAACAGAACCGACCGTTTTCCTTCCCGCGATTTGCTCTATATAAGTCATATTTTAAAATAATTAGAGATTGGCTGTAAGGGACAACCTGGTTCACACATGTGAAGGTTCAGTCGTACTCACAAGTTGTTAAAGTTGTAAAAGAATAGAATGTTAAGAAATTTTAGGAACTGTACAGGTATTTCTTGTTGAGCTATTCATTTTGAGTTTAATTTAACTTTCATTCATCACTGTGTGGAAAAAGTACTATTTTACAATAGTAATAACAATAAATGGACCATTTAGCTCATTAACCTAATTAATATTTTATAAAACCTAATCTAGTTTTAAATTATAACTATCGCTTAAATACTACCAAAGTCAAATCGTCCTAAAAACATTTAATACATTCTCTAAGCCCTTAAACACCAATAGGTGTAACATTTGTGTAACACTTACAGAAACAACGGTCTCACAGACCACTTCATGAGTGTTTTTTTTTTTACTAATAAATACTTAGAAAATTGATCAAGTCGGTTTGGCATCATGGTTTAAAATAGATATTTTTTTATACGTCGTCTCAGGTTACGTTTAGGCAAGCCAGGTAGCTGGGGCATTAGGAACTGCTCGGCCGATGAATAGGCGGGGACGGCCCGGTGACTACATCCCATTAGTGACGCATCGCCGACTACTCCACTTGAAAACGTTAATCTAATAAATACGCATCATTTGATAAAACATTGATACTGTTTTCTTAATTATAAATTAACAAATAATTGTGTGTTTGTCTCATGTTAATCGGTCGGAGTGAAGTGTTATAGCTGAAGCTTATTACAAATTTTAATTACCGAAGCGTAGCCGGTAATCACACTTAAAATCGGCCGATTAACATGAGACAAACACGCAATTGTTTTTTTATTAATAATTAAGAAAATCGTATACACGTTTTTCTCATATAATGCGTATTTATTAGATTAAGGTTTTAAGTGGAGTAATCGGCGATGCGTCACTAATGAGATGTACTCACCCGGCCATCCAAGCCTATTCATCACCCCGGCCGGTCTTAATCCCCCAGCTACTTGGCTTGCCTCAACTTACCCTGAGATGGCGTATAATTGAATACATCTTACACTTTAATATTGATGAAATATTAAAGAAACAGGTAGCTACTCATTGGATGGGATGAGTTGTACGCGTAGGGTTGCCATAATTTCAGAATGAAGTTTTCTACTGGTCTCTCAGATCACGTGCTAACATTATTTCATTACAGGAGAAGACTTCGCCGGTCTGGTCGGTCGGGTAACTGGCTGGGGGCTGACAAAGGAGAAGGGTAACGTTACCACAATATTAATGGAGACTCAGGTACAAGTGCTACGCGAAGAGGACTGCCAAAGGCTGCCGGGATTTGGGCCTGATAGAGTGAACGACAACATGATGTGCGCCGGCCTAGCTGATGGAGGGCGAGACGCGTGCCAGGTAAGCAAGGAAACTTGGTTAAGCAGGTGTGCCAACAGATGGCTCGAAATTATTAGCCTACTGTAGCGATAATTTTTTAAAACTTAAACATTTCATTCTTTCTACTTTTTATAAATATTTTTAATTCTTAAGAATTAAAATACTATACTTTGTAGTACATTCTTCTGTTTTTCTAACATCAAAACAATATTCTACGTCGACACGTTTCGGATTAACTCCATTAGGGATGGGCCGATTCCGATTCTCGATTCCAGGAATCGTCGATTCTAGTGGTATCGAGGAATCGTCGGTACTTGATTCTTCATTCATAAAAGTGTCGATTCCGATTCCTATTTTGTTAACTATTAAAATATGTGTGTGGAGTAATTTATTGGAAAAATAATTAATTACCAACTATATCTTATTTTTGTATTAGTTGATTTGGATGAATTAAATGATTAAATTAAACGAAAATATTATTATTTATGAAGCAACAACAATCAAGATCGTAACCATTTCTGCTCGTTTGACATCGCTCGTCTCTCTCTCTCTTCGATACAACACTCTCCCCCCCCCCCACGTGTCTTACTGCCACTGATTCATTGATGTCAGAACAAAACACACAAAAAGTATAGTAAAAACTCGATTAACCGTCACCGTCGAGACCGTGGCCATGACGGTTGAGCGAATAGACGGATAACAGAAACACTGTATTATTCCTCCAAAACTTAACCTCAATCAATTACATTATATACAGATATTACTCTCACGGTAATGTAATATATTTCGGAGCGAAAAGAAAATAAACACGATTATAATAGCAAATGAAACTATTTATTACATGATAAAAAGATCCGCACAGTAGCTACAAATGTAGTAAAATAATGTACAGTAATATAAACTTACAGGTAAAATAGTTCATGTAGTTGAATTATCAACTATATCACGTGTTATCTGATATGATTTAAAAATTGCTATTGATAAATCAAAGTCGAAGGTTTTAAGTAGCCTATTACATTGAAACAGAACTTTTAAAGGGTTTTGCCGTATAACCAAGATGGTAACTAAATTAATTATTAGAGACCTAACACGTAAGCTAATATAACATTAAAGAATCGAGAATCGACTAAAGAATCGAGAATCGAACGGAAAATTTTAGAATCGGAATCGGAATCGAAAATTTTAGGAATCGGCCCATCCTTAAACTCCATTATCCAAACCAAAACTATACTCTCTATTATCAAAACTTTAAATTGTACCTTTAAAGGGTACTTTTAAGAGTATAATTTTTATTAAATATTTATTTGATATTTAAATTTAAAAAACTTTTAGATCTAGGTCAGATTAGAACTGAGTATCTTCAGGTACAAAGTCTAGCGCTTTGGCACTGAGCCAACTTTCCCATAGCTAGAAATGTACTTCTCAAAAATGTATATGATTTTTTTTTGCCCCCATCTGGTTGTCGTCGAAACCTCTAATGAAAACCTTAAATTGTTGCCATTGTTACCACACAATATTATAAAAAATGCTCTAGGATTAAAAACTAATGAAAAGAATAAAATAATCAAACATACTGGATTAACGTTATCGAACCTTGCTTCACAAACGGACAATGCGAAAGGAAAGCGAGAAGAAACTGCAACACAATGCGAGCGACGAAAATAGAAAGCATATAAATACAATAGTAACAAAGGAAAGCGCTCTGTTACAATAGTAACAAACAATATAACCCCATACATAGAAAGGAAAGTGGAAAATTGTAAGAAATTTGCTTTCTATTTGCCACTTGATATCGTTCTTCTGACATGTTACATAATAGTTATAGCAATTGTTATTATAAAATTTAAAAAAACTAAAATAAAATTTTTCTATCTTGATTTAAGTAGGAATTTACTTTAAAAAAAAATACTTGTTCTCGCTTCATGACGACTCTCATTTCTCTTTGAACCTATTTCGTCTAAGCGTTCTGTAAAGATATTTATCTCACCCATTGCAGTATTTATCGCCCACTGATCATTCGGGATCAAGGCTATCCGCTTGGATACATCTTCTTACAAGATGTTTTCCTTTTTTCTGTTTTACCCAGCACACTCTTCTATATATTGTTCGTTCTTCTCTATAGGTACAGGACATGTAAGGTGCCCCCTATTCCCATCTAGATGGTAGGAAGATGAATGGCTTCGTACAAAGCTTAGAGATCTATGGCTTATCCTGCCAGTCACCACAGAGTTGTGTATCTGAATTCTTCTCGAAACAGATGAACTTTGCATCCAATGCCCAACGCGTGTAGATCAGTAAAATCCAACTAATTTTTATATGAACTCTATTTTAATAGAGAGTAGAAAATAGTGTATTTTAATTACCTACATTACTTTTATCATTATAAAACAATGACTTTTTTCAAAAAAATATCTCTTCCTATAAATTACTAGCAACACTACAGCGATATTTGTGTGTCTGCAGAAGTAACACTTGGCTGTAATCGTGATGGATACCAAGTGTTGTGCTAAACCCCCCGCTTGTACTAAATGTTAAAACATCCCATGCGGGCAATGCGTATCTCTCTTATCGTTTATTTCTACTCCTGTTCTTGGGTTCAAAATTTTACTACCATCTTCTCTTCTTTTACTTCTTCCACTGTTACCACTTCAGGCTAAGAGAGATCTATGACAATATCTTAACTCTAAGCACAAATCTACATCTATTTCTAACAAGAGGTTGAAGAGCTTAGACATCACATTTTTACCCTATTAGACAGAAGTGAGTGCAACTAGGGGGTTTTCAATCCGGCATACATGGCCCATGACACCCCTCCATCTTACAGACCAAAGAAGATTCGATCCTCTACTTCAATCCAGCTGTATTTTCCACATAAAATCCTTAACTTATACTCCAGATAAACACTATTGAATATTGTAAAAAATACATATAGTTTATACATTTAATGTTCTTTTTCTGGCGATTTTCGTGACGTGTGCTTTATTTTACAGGGAGACAGTGGTGGTGCTCTATTAATAGAAGACTGGCAAGGACGGATGACCACTGCCGGTAACTACATGTCACTTTTTACTATATGTATTATAATTATGTATTACCTACTGTAGATTATTAAATATTATTCAATTATTTAGCACACTAACAGTTTAGAGAAGGAATTATAATTTTTGGAAAAGTGAGAAATCAATACCAACATTAGAATAATATGAGAAATAATAACAACGTTTAAATGATACTAGAAATAATACCAGCAATATAATTATATTAGAAATGATACCAACATTAGAATAACTAATATTAAAAGTAATACCAACATTATTGTGTGGAACACAATACAAACACGTCCGTTAAAGTAGCTATTTAATAGGCTGTTGCCGTAATGTTCAGGATTTTTTTAATTTTATTAAACAGAAGTTTATTTCATAAATGATCCAGGAAGGAAAAAACCTTTGTATACAAAACATTAGGTTGCGATCTTTGTTAGGTTTGTGACATTTACTGGTATAGATTCTATTTTTTCTATACTACCAGTAGAATAGTAGTACTGTAGTATACTATTTTTTAATGTAGTAACTACTTTTTCTGTAGTAAAAAAAACCTAATACACAATTTTGGGATGAAATATATTTTTTTTTAATGTACATATAATTGACGAAATAATTATCCCGTCCAGAAAGTAAGGAACGCCGCGTCAAAACCCAGATAAGCAAAACGAACGTTTTGATCCAAGCAATGCTCGTCCTCATACAAGTACTTGAACACGGGAAGAACTTCAAGGACTTAAGTGGGAAATCGTTGGCCCTCCATACATCCCTCACTTAGAGATTTTCACTTGTTTCTGATAATGAGGAAATTTTTTGACGAAAAACATGTCGACAGTAGTACAGATCTCAAAGGGATAGGTGTCCCCATGGATTCGATCGTTTTTGGCTTAATAGTATACTATCGGTTTATCGGACCTTCATCTTCTTTTTATTGACTATCGACCGACATTTGACAGTGTCAACAGAGCAAAATTGCTCGAAATTCTAAAGGAGTTCAGACTGATCAACATGACATTGTGTGATAGTGACGGCAAAGTTGTCATAGGCGGCAGTATGAGACCGGAATTCCCTATTCTGACTGGCGTGAGACAAGGCGATGCCCTGTCTGCTACCCTCTTCAATATCTCCCTACATGGCGTTTTAAGGAGGATTAACGTTTCAGGGAATATCATGCATTCATGCAGTCAAATATGTGCATATGCTGATGATATATTCTTGGTTTCCAGAAATATTCCATCGCTTAAAAAGACTTTTAATATAATCAATAATGAAAGCAAAAGATAGGTCTCTGCATAAATGAGGGTAAAACTAAATATATGAGTACAAGCAGAGGGCGTAGCAGTACGACTATAGATATCGATGGATATTCATTTGAAAAAGTAAAACGTTTCACATATTTGGGCTCGGAAGTAAATAATGAAAATAAAACCATAAATGAAGTTCAAAAAAGAATAATGACAGCTAATAGAGCATACTTCGCAAATATAAAGCTTTTTAAAAGTAGGCTATTGTCTCAAACCACTAAGGTAGGACTCTATAAAACTTTAATTCGGCCAGTCATAACGTATGGAGCGGAGACGTGGACTTTAACCGCCGCGATGAAAAATCAGTTGTCATTGTTTGAGCGTAAGCTTTTAAGAAAAATTTATGGTCCGGTCCACGATATACAAACAAATGTGTAGAAGCTTCGATGTAATGCCGAGTTGTATTCCTTTTACAAAGATGCAAATGTGGCTCATTTTATTAAAACGCGACGTCTAGAGTGGTTGGGTCACATCATAAGAATGCCCACCAATAGAATGCCGAACAAACTTTCACTATGATTGGCAAAAGAAGAGTTGGCCGACCAAGAAAACGATGACTCAGGACCTTGAGGAAGATTTAAGGGTACTCGGCATTACAGAATGGAAACAGAAGACTAAGGACAGAAGTATATGGCGGGACATTGTTAAAGAAACCAAGGCCCACCCCGGGCTGTAGCGCTACGTAGTAGGATCTGAGAGTCTTATTCAATATTTATGGTTAGTTTTACAAAAACCTTTCTTGTTACATTATTTTTTAATGGCGTTACAAAACCCATACATTAAACGACCACGATAAAAACGTCATAATGTGGATGAGTATGCATGGCCTTATCCATGGATATATTCCATGTAGGTTATATGTAGAATAATCTGAAGGAAACAACCTACACTTAAGCGTGTGTATTGTGTTTCAGGTATAGTGTCTTGGGGGTTGGGATGTGGAAGACCGAACAAGCCCGGCATCTACACGCGGGTCAGTAACTACTTGCCATGGATAGTCTCGCAAACACGGGATGGCTGTTATTGCTTCTGACCGAACAGGTCTTGAGCAAGTCGTAGTAGAATCACTCTGAGACCAGCCGAGAGAATGCGTTAGTGTCCAAGACCATTCTCAAGGAACCGCATATAATATTAGGTAGCCAGTGGCAATAAGTGTCTGTATGTACTTACAGAATACAACCTGTTTTAAAAAAACATTGTTTTATTTGTACACTTTGTAAGTTATTAAAAACATTAATCAATGTTGTTTATGACTGTTACAATTTGTCTTACTCTCTTCTTCCTTTTTACTCTATAGTCTATCCATTTTGGGACGGCGGGTAAAAGATTAAGTCACCGCCCGAGCTCCCAACAATAGCTTGGGTCAGGCGCTCGGCGGCCGGCCACCCGCGCTAATGAGGCGTAAAAAGCACTCCACTCCAAAATATTATCACATAAAAGTAAGCGTATTTTTTAATTTTTTATTACAGTTTTGATGTCTACGTGTGATTTCATGAAAAACTAGTCCAAACACGACGGAGTTATGTCAATTAGTAAAATTAGTGGTTGCAAAAAATTGTATTTGGCCTTATTTAACTTTTGTAACCACTAATTTTACTAATTGACATAACTCCGTCGTGTTTGGACTAGTTTTTCATGAAATCACACGTAGACATCAAAACTGTAATAAAAAATTAAAAAATACGCTTACTTTTATGTGATAATATTTTGGAGTGGAGTGCTTTTTACGCCTCATTAGCGCGGGCGGCCGGCCGCCGAGCGCCTGACCCAAGCTATTGTTGGGAGCTCGGGCGGTGACTTAATCTTTTACCCGCCGTCCCAAAATGGATAGACTATAGCTACATTTCTATTTCTCTTTCTAAAAAATAGAACCTGTTTTTCCGTTCTATTGTAGACCTACAAAATGAGCTGTTCAACTACCTACACAAATTTCCTTTCCAAATCCTTTATACAGTTCTGAGTAGTAAGCAACGGTAGCTCTCTGTCTGTATAGATCCCAGACACAGACAAAACGTGGAACAAACAATAATATCGAAATCTTGTTGCTGTTCATGACGAGCTGGTTGTAAATTACAAATTACACTTTTTTTGAGGCTGAAGAAGTCGTAAGACGAAAACGTTTCCTCCAAGTGTAAGTTAACAATTAACAACTTTTAGTTAACAAATGTCTGGTCGCAAGTAATAGCAAAAGTGTAATTTGAAACAATAATACTATCAAACCATGAATCGTGAAATGCAAAACAATAGTTTTCTCATTAAAATTCCACTGCTGACGAAAAAATCTTTTTAACTAGGGAAGGATGAATTCCTAAAATCTACGACTCCGAATTCGATTCTAAATTTTTTATCCGAAACTCGATTCTTTTTGGTTACATAGGCCTACATGATATTCTCTAATAATGACTTTAGATAACATCTCGGTTACGCTTTTAAAAGTTCCGTTCTAATGATAATTGGTCACACAAAACGTTCGACCTTGATTAATGAATAGGAATTTCTGTAAGCATGACAAACGTATCGAATAAAAATGACAATCCTCCGATTGTCTTTAATGTTGCATCATAAATAATATTTTTGTTATCCCAAATCGGCATATTTATTTTGTATTCGTTTAGTCAATTTAAAGCAACTAATACATAAATAATATTTTTGTTATCCCAAATCGGCATATTTATTTTGTATTCGTTTAGTCAATTTAAAGCAACTAATACATAAATAATATTTTTGTTATCCCAAATCGGCATATTTATTTTGTATTCGTTTAGTCAATTTAAAGCAACTAATACATAAATAATATTTTTGTTATCCCAAATCGGCATATTTATTTTGTATTCGTTTAGTCAATTTAAAGCAACTAATACATAAATAATATTTTTGTTATCCCAAATCGGCATATTTATTTTGTATTCGTTTAGTCAATTTAAAGCAACTAATAGCCTACATAAATAATATTTTTGTTATCCCAAATCGGCATATTTATTTTGTATTCGTTTAGTCAATTTAAAGCAACTAATACATAAATAATATTTTTGTTATCCCAAATCGGCATATTTATTTTGTATTCGTTTAGTCAATTTAAAGCAACTAATACATAAATAATATTTTTGTTATCCCAAATCGGCATATTTATTTTGTATTCGTTTAGTCAATTTAAAGCAACTAATACATAAATAATATTTTTGTTATCCCAAATCGGCATATTTATTTTGTATTCGTTTAGTCAATTTAAAGCAACTAATACATAAATAATATTTTTGTTATCCCAAATCGGCATATTTATTTTGTATTCGTTTAGTCAATTTAAAGCAACTAATACATAAATAATATTTTTGTTATCCCAAATCGGCATATTTATTTTGTATTCGTTTAGTCAATTTAAAGCAACTAATACATAAATAATATTTTTGTTATCCCAAATCGGCATATTTATTTTGTATTCGTTTAGTCAATTTAAAGCAACTAATACATAAATAATATTTTTGTTATCCCAAATCGGCATATTTATTTTGTATTCGTTTAGTCAATTTAAAGCAACTAATACATAAATAATATTTTTGTTATCCCAAATCGGCATATTTATTTTGTATTCGTTTAGTCAATTTAAAGCAACTAATACATAAATAATATTTTTGTTATCCCAAATCGGCATATTTATTTTGTATTCGTTTAGTCAATTTAAAGCAACTAATACATAAATAATATTTTTGTTATCCCAAATCGGCATATTTATTTTTTATTCGTTTAGTCAATTTAAAGCAACTAATACATAAATAATATTTTTGTTATCCCAAATCGGCATATTTATTTTGTATTCGTTTAGTCAATTTAAAGCAACTAATACATAAATAATATTTTTGTTATCCCAAATCGGCATATTTATTTTGTATTCGTTTAGTCAATTTAAAGCAACTAATACATAAATAATATTTTTGTTATCCCAAATCGGCATATTTATTTTGTATTCGTTTAGTCAATTTAAAGCAACTAATAGCCTACATAAATAATATTTTTGTTATCCCAAATCGGCATATTTATTTTGTATTCGTTTAGTCAATTTAAAGCAACTAATACATAAATAATATTTTTGTTATCCCAAATCGGCATATTTATTTTGTATTCGTTTAGTCAATTTAAAGCAACTAATACATAAATAATATTTTTGTTATCCCAAATCGGCATATTTATTTTGTATTCGTTTAGTCAATTTAAAGCAACTAATACATAAATAATATTTTTGTTATCCCAAATCGGCATATTTATTTTGTATTCGTTTAGTCAATTTAAAGCAACTAATACATAAATAATATTTTTGTTATCCCAAATCGGCATATTTATTTTGTATTCGTTTAGTCAATTTAAAGCAACTAATACATAAATAACATTTTTGTTATCCCAAATCGGCATATTTATTTTGTATTCGTTTAGTCAATTTAAAGCAACTAATACATAAATAATATTTTTGTTATCCCAAATCGGCATATTTATTTTGTATTCGTTTAGTCAATTTAAAGCAACTAATACATAAATAATATTTTTGTTATCCCAAATCGGCATATTTATTTTGTATTCGTTTAGTCAATTTAAAGCAACTAATACATAAATAATATTTTTGTTATCCCAAATCGGCATATTTATTTTGTATTCGTTTAGTCAATTTAAAGCAACTAATACATAAATAATATTTTTGTTATCCCAAATCGGCATATTTATTTTGTATTCGTTTAGTCAATTTAAAGCAACTAATACATAAATAATATTTTTGTTATCCCAAATCGGCATATTTATTTTTTATTCGTTTAGTCAATTTAAAGCAACTAATACATAAATAATATTTTTGTTATCCCAAATCGGCATATTTATTTTGTATTCGTTTAGTCAATTTAAAGCAACTAATACATAAATAATATTTTTGTTATCCCAAATCGGCATATTTATTTTGTATTCGTTTAGTCAATTTAAAGCAACTAATACATAAATAATATTTTTGTTATCCCAAATCGGCATATTTATTTTGTATTCGTTTAGTCAATTTAAAGCAACTAATACATAAATAATATTTTTGTTATCCCAAATCGGCATATTTATTTTGTATTCGTTTAGTCAATTTAAAGCAACTAATACATAAATAATATTTTTGTTATCCCAAATCGGCATATTTATTTTGTATTCGTTTAGTCAATTTAAAGCAACTAATACATAAATAATATTTTTGTTATCCCAAATCGGCATATTTATTTTGTATTCGTTTAGTCAATTTAAAGCAACTAATAGCCTACATAAATAATATTTTTGTTATCCCAAATCGGCATATTTATTTTGTATTCGTTTAGTCAATTTAAAGCAACTAATACATAAATAATATTTTTGTTATCCCAAATCGGCATATTTATTTTGTATTCATTTAGTCAATTTAAAGCAACTAATACATAAATAATATTTTTGTTATCCCAAATCGGCATATTTATTTTGTATTCGCTTAGTCAATTTAAAGCAACTAATACATAAATAATATTTTTGTTATCCCAAATCGGCATATTTATTTTTTATTCGTTTAGTCAATTTAAAGCAACTAATACATAAATAATATTTTTGTTATCCCAAATCGGCATATTTATTTTGTATTCGTTTAGTCAATTTAAAGCAACTAATACATAAATAATATTTTTGTTATCCCAAATCGGCATATTTATTTTTTATTCGTTTAGTCAATTTAAAGCAACTAATACATAAATAATATTTTTGTTATCCCAAATCGGCATATTTATTTTGTATTCGTTTAGTCAATTTAAAGCAACTAATACATAAATAATATTTTTGTTATCCCAAATCGGCATATTTATTTTGTTTTCGTTTAGTCAATTTAAAGCAACTAATACATAAATAATATTTTTGTTATCCCAAATCGGCATATTTATTTTGTATTCGTTTAGTCAATTTAAAGCAACTAATACATAAATAATATTTTTGTTATCCCAAATCGGCATATTTATTTTGTATTCGTTTAGTCAATTTAAAGCAACTAATACATAAATAATATTTTTGTTATCCCAAATCGGCATATTTATTTTGTATTCGTTTAGTCAATTTAAAGCAACTAATACATAAATAATATTTTTGTTATCCCAAATCGGCATATTTATTTTGTATTCGTTTAGTCAATTTAAAGCAACTAATAGCCTACATAAATAATATTTTTGTTATCCCAAATCGGCATATTTATTTTGTATTCGTTTAGTCAATTTAAAGCAACTAATACATAAATAATATTTTTGTTATCCCAAATCGGCATATTTATTTTGTATTCGTTTAGTCAATTTAAAGCAACTAATACATAAATAATATTTTTGTTATCCCAAATCGGCATATTTATTTTGTATTCGTTTAGTCAATTTAAAGCAACTAATACATAAATAATATTTTTGTTATCCCAAATCGGCATATTTATTTTGTATTCGTTTAGTCAATTTAAAGCAACTAATACATAAATAATATTTTTGTTATCCCAAATCGGCATATTTATTTTGTATTCGTTTAGTCAATTTAAAGCAACTAATACATAAATAACATTTTTGTTATCCCAAATCGGCATATTTATTTTGTATTCGTTTAGTCAATTTAAAGCAACTAATACATAAATAATATTTTTGTTATCCCAAATCGGCATATTTATTTTGTATTCGTTTAGTCAATTTAAAGCAACTAATACATAAATAATATTTTTGTTATCCCAAATCGGCATATTTATTTTGTATTCGTTTAGTCAATTTAAAGCAACTAATACATAAATAATATTTTTGTTATCCCAAATCGGCATATTTATTTTGTATTCGTTTAGTCAATTTAAAGCAACTAATACATAAATAATATTTTTGTTATCCCAAATCGGCATATTTATTTTGTATTCGTTTAGTCAATTTAAAGCAACTAATACATAAATAATATTTTTGTTATCCCAAATCGGCATATTTATTTTTTATTCGTTTAGTCAATTTAAAGCAACTAATACATAAATAATATTTTTGTTATCCCAAATCGGCATATTTATTTTGTATTCGTTTAGTCAATTTAAAGCAACTAATACATAAATAATATTTTTGTTATCCCAAATCGGCATATTTATTTTGTATTCGTTTAGTCAATTTAAAGCAACTAATACATAAATAATATTTTTGTTATCCCAAATCGGCATATTTATTTTGTATTCGTTTAGTCAATTTAAAGCAACTAATACATAAATAATATTTTTGTTATCCCAAATCGGCATATTTATTTTGTATTCGTTTAGTCAATTTAAAGCAACTAATACATAAATAATATTTTTGTTATCCCAAATCGGCATATTTATTTTGTATTCGTTTAGTCAATTTAAAGCAACTAATACATAAATAATATTTTTGTTATCCCAAATCGGCATATTTATTTTGTATTCGTTTAGTCAATTTAAAGCAACTAATAGCCTACATAAATAATATTTTTGTTATCCCAAATCGGCATATTTATTTTGTATTCGTTTAGTCAATTTAAAGCAACTAATACATAAATAATATTTTTGTTATCCCAAATCGGCATATTTATTTTGTATTCATTTAGTCAATTTAAAGCAACTAATACATAAATAATATTTTTGTTATCCCAAATCGGCATATTTATTTTGTATTCGCTTAGTCAATTTAAAGCAACTAATACATAAATAATATTTTTGTTATCCCAAATCGGCATATTTATTTTTTATTCGTTTAGTCAATTTAAAGCAACTAATACATAAATAATATTTTTGTTATCCCAAATCGGCATATTTATTTTGTATTCGTTTAGTCAATTTAAAGCAACTAATACATAAATAATATTTTTGTTATCCCAAATCGGCATATTTATTTTTTATTCGTTTAGTCAATTTAAAGCAACTAATACATAAATAATATTTTTGTTATCCCAAATCGGCATATTTATTTTGTATTCGTTTAGTCAATTTAAAGCAACTAATACATAAATAATATTTTTGTTATCCCAAATCGGCATATTTATTTTGTTTTCGTTTAGTCAATTTAAAGCAACTAATACATAAATAATATTTTTGTTATCCCAAATCGGCATATTTATTTTGTATTCGTTTAGTCAATTTAAAGCAACTAATACATAAATAATATTTTTGTTATCCCAAATCGGCATATTTATTTTGTATTCGTTTAGTCAATTTAAAGCAACTAATACATAAATAATATTTTTGTTATCCCAAATCGGCATATTTATTTTGTATTCGTTTAGTCAATTTAAAGCAACTAATACATAAATAATATTTTTGTTATCCCAAATCGGCATATTTATTTTGTATTCGTTTAGTCAATTTAAAGCAACTAATACATAAATAATATTTTTGTTATCCCAAATCGGCATATTTATTTTGTATTCGTTTAGTCAATTTAAAGCAACTAATAGCCTACATAAATAATATTTTTGTTATCCCAAATCGGCATATTTATTTTGTATTCGTTTAGTCAATTTAAAGCAACTAATACATAAATAATATTTTTGTTATCCCAAATCGGCATATTTATTTTGTTTTCGTTTAGTCAATTTAAAGCAACTAATACATAAATAATATTTTTGTTATCCCAAATCGGCATATTTATTTTGTATTCGTTTAGTCAATTTAAAGCAACTAATACATAAATAATATTTTTGTTATCCCAAATCGGCATATTTATTTTGTATTCGTTTAGTCAATTTAAAGCAACTAATACATAAATAATATTTTTGTTATCCCAAATCGGCATATTTATTTTGTATTCGTTTAGTCAATTTAAAGCAACTAATACATAAATAATATTTTTGTTATCCCAAATCGGCATATTTATTTTGTATTCGTTTAGTCAATTTAAAGCAACTAATAGCCTACATAAATAATATTTTTGTTATCCCAAATCGGCATATTTATTTTGTATTCGTTTAGTCAATTTAAAGCAACTAATACATAAATAATATTTTTGTTATCCCAAATCGGCATATTTATTTTGTATTCGTTTAGTCAATTTAAAGCAACTAATACATAAATAATATTTTTGTTATCCCAAATCGGCATATTTATTTTGTATTCGTTTAGTCAATTTAAAGCAACTAATACATAAATAATATTTTTGTTATCCCAAATCGGCATATTTATTTTGTATTCGTTTAGTCAATTTAAAGCAACTAATACATAAATAATATTTTTGTTATCCCAAATCGGCATATTTATTTTGTATTCGTTTAGTCAATTTAAAGCAACTAATACATAAATAACATTTTTGTTATCCCAAATCGGCATATTTATTTTGTATTCGTTTAGTCAATTTAAAGCAACTAATACATAAATAATATTTTTGTTATCCCAAATCGGCATATTTATTTTGTATTCGTTTAGTCAATTTAAAGCAACTAATACATAAATAATATTTTTGTTATCCCAAATCGGCATATTTATTTTGTATTCGTTTAGTCAATTTAAAGCAACTAATACATAAATAATATTTTTGTTATCCCAAATCGGCATATTTATTTTGTATTCGTTTAGTCAATTTAAAGCAACTAATACATAAATAATATTTTTGTTATCCCAAATCGGCATATTTATTTTGTATTCGTTTAGTCAATTTAAAGCAACTAATACATAAATAATATTTTTGTTATCCCAAATCGGCATATTTATTTTTTATTCGTTTAGTCAATTTAAAGCAACTAATACATAAATAATATTTTTGTTATCCCAAATCGGCATATTTATTTTGTATTCGTTTAGTCAATTTAAAGCAACTAATACATAAATAATATTTTTGTTATCCCAAATCGGCATATTTATTTTGTATTCGTTTAGTCAATTTAAAGCAACTAATACATAAATAATATTTTTGTTATCCCAAATCGGCATATTTATTTTGTATTCGTTTAGTCAATTTAAAGCAACTAATACATAAATAATATTTTTGTTATCCCAAATCGGCATATTTATTTTGTATTCGTTTAGTCAATTTAAAGCAACTAATACATAAATAATATTTTTGTTATCCCAAATCGGCATATTTATTTTGTATTCGTTTAGTCAATTTAAAGCAACTAATACATAAATAATATTTTTGTTATCCCAAATCGGCATATTTATTTTGTATTCGTTTAGTCAATTTAAAGCAACTAATAGCCTACATAAATAATATTTTTGTTATCCCAAATCGGCATATTTATTTTGTATTCGTTTAGTCAATTTAAAGCAACTAATACATAAATAATATTTTTGTTATCCCAAATCGGCATATTTATTTTGTATTCATTTAGTCAATTTAAAGCAACTAATACATAAATAATATTTTTGTTATCCCAAATCGGCATATTTATTTTGTATTCGCTTAGTCAATTTAAAGCAACTAATACATAAATAATATTTTTGTTATCCCAAATCGGCATATTTATTTTTTATTCGTTTAGTCAATTTAAAGCAACTAATACATAAATAATATTTTTGTTATCCCAAATCGGCATATTTATTTTGTATTCGTTTAGTCAATTTAAAGCAACTAATACATAAATAATATTTTTGTTATCCCAAATCGGCATATTTATTTTTTATTCGTTTAGTCAATTTAAAGCAACTAATACATAAATAATATTTTTGTTATCCCAAATCGGCATATTTATTTTGTATTCGTTTAGTCAATTTAAAGCAACTAATACATAAATAATATTTTTGTTATCCCAAATCGGCATATTTATTTTGTTTTCGTTTAGTCAATTTAAAGCAACTAATACATAAATAATATTTTTGTTATCCCAAATCGGCATATTTATTTTGTATTCGTTTAGTCAATTTAAAGCAACTAATACATAAATAATATTTTTGTTATCCCAAATCGGCATATTTATTTTGTATTCGTTTAGTCAATTTAAAGCAACTAATACATAAATAATATTTTTGTTATCCCAAATCGGCATATTTATTTTGTATTCGTTTAGTCAATTTAAAGCAACTAATACATAAATAATATTTTTGTTATCCCAAATCGGCATATTTATTTTGTATTCGTTTAGTCAATTTAAAGCAACTAATACATAAATAATATTTTTGTTATCCCAAATCGGCATATTTATTTTGTATTCGTTTAGTCAATTTAAAGCAACTAATAGCCTACATAAATAATATTTTTGTTATCCCAAATCGGCATATTTATTTTGTATTCGTTTAGTCAATTTAAAGCAACTAATACATAAATAATATTTTTGTTATCCCAAATCGGCATATTTATTTTGTATTCGTTTAGTCAATTTAAAGCAACTAATACATAAATAATATTTTTGTTATCCCAAATCGGCATATTTATTTTGTATTCGTTTAGTCAATTTAAAGCAGCTAATACATAAATAACATTTTTGTTATCCCAAATCGGCATATTTATTTTGTATTCGTTTAGTCAATTTAAAGCAACTAATACATAAATAATATTTTTGTTATCCCAAATCGGCATATTTATTTTGTATTCGTTTAGTCAATTTAAAGCAACTAATACATAAATAATATTTTTGTTATCCCAAATCGGCATATTTATTTTGTATTCGTTTAGTCAATTTAAAGCAACTAATACATAAATAATATTTTTGTTATCCCAAATCGGCATATTTATTTTGTATTCGTTTAGTCAATTTAAAGCAACTAATACATAAATAATATTTTTGTTATCCCAAATCGGCATATTTATTTTGTATTCGTTTAGTCAATTTAAAGCAACTAATACATAAATAATATTTTTGTTATCCCAAATCGGCATATTTATTTTGTATTCGTTTAGTCAATTTAAAGCAACTAATACATAAATAATATTTTTGTTATCCCAAATCGGCATATTTATTTTGTATTCGTTTAGTCAATTTAAAGCAACTAATACATAAATAATATTTTTGTTATCCCAAATCGGCATATTTATTTTGTATTCGTTTAGTCAATTTAAAGCAACTAATACATAAATAATATTTTTGTTATCCCAAATCGGCATATTTATTTTGTATTCGTTTAGTCAATTTAAAGCAACTAATACATAAATAATATTTTTGTTATCCCAAATCGGCATATTTATTTTGTATTCGTTTAGTCAATTTAAAGCAACTAATACATAAATAATATTTTTGTTATCCCAAATCGGCATATTTATTTTGTATTCGTTTAGTCAATTTAAAGCAACTAATACATAAATAATATTTTTGTTATCCCAAATCGGCATATTTATTTTGTATTCGTTTAGTCAATTTAAAGCAACTAATACATAAATAAGGCGTAGTTGATTATTATTTTTCCAATAAATTACTCCGCACAAATATTTTAACAGTTAATAGAATAAAAATCGGAATCGGCACTTTAATGTAGAATCGAGTATCGACGATTGCTCGATACCATTAGAATCGACGATTCCTGGAATCAATAATCGGAATTAGTTCATATGAAATAATACTAACTCCATCTATAGTCAGGTCCACAGCCAAATACTCCTGCTGGAAGAAGCCGTTTTGGTTTAGACGATGGAATCCCAAATTGAGGGGCGCGCCTTGAGGGCGTGAAGGCAAGTCAGGGTAGGCGCGAGACCAGTTGGAAAATAATAAGATAAATTAAATACATTTGATAATATAGCAATAAACTTGATGCCCCTAATGACTTAGATTGTGTCCTTACTAAAATACGACTTCAAATAACCATGCTAGTGTAAAAAATGCAAGATCAAGCATCTCTGTAACAGATTATACTCTTTTCAGTTAAAATTTACCTTGCAAATTATAACTTGAATTGTTATATCATGTTTCTTGTGAAATTATGTATAATTATATTATTTCTAATATATATATATAGAAGGCGAATTACTGTTGTTGCGTTCCCCTCGTCAATGCTGGATGAGATTCTAGCGAAACGTCGGAACTGCGAATTTATGGACTGCAAAATGAACGGATGTACTCCAGATAGTAACTATTCATCATATTTTTCCATCCGTGAAGGAATACGTATCAGCATATATATATATATATATATATATTATTTGATTCTTTTGCCATACGTCCATACCATTTATGTATAGTGTAAAGTGAAGGGAGCGTGGGAGGATTTCATCTCAAGGGGAGGTGGAGTGACCCAAAACGTTTGAGAACCCCTGGTTTAGACATTCTGAATGAAGGGGCTGATGAAGAGATTCATGCTCCAAAACATTTTTTTAATTAACTGTCATTTCACGTAATTATAATGTTTATACAAAAACAATATTGACAAAATAAATATGAAATAAATTTTTCCTTAAATAAATTCTAAACTTAAAGGGTAGTCTACCTAATTTTAAGCACGTGTCCAGGATAATTTTTCAATTCCTTCTATCGGTTTGCAATCTTCTCATAAATATCTTGTTCAAATTTTCAATCGTTTTTAAAATGCTTTGTTATTCATCCACTCAAGTTGAAATACAATTATTTAAACTTATAGTGGATGACACTTAAGTTATTACAGTTTTTGTTTTCAAATATTAGTTCATTAATTAAATTTTAAGTAAATGATTTTAGTTTTATGTGGGAGAAAACCCTTTCACAAAAGGGGCAAGGTATGCAATATATTTCAGCCCATTCGGCTTAAAATTAGTGATAACATATGAAAAGTAACAAAAACAAAATTTTTCTCTGTTGACCTAAGTAGGAATTGACTTTAATCATTTTTCTTTATATTACTTGTTATTTAGGAATACAAGTTGAAGGCTTGCAAGTTGTTAAATCTAACTTTATGTTTTTTTTACTTTCATAAAATCCAGTTCCACAAAGAAATAATGAGCTTCAAGGCATATTTAAAAGTTTTAAAACGTCATCCTCTGTTGCAGTGATTCTCTCATAAACATAAGAGGTAGCACTGTGGAGGTTTTATTTTTTAAACCCGCAGCCGTCAAGGTTACAAATCGTGACGTCTTTATTAACGCACATACTTATTAACAACTCTCGGTTTTCCCACAAATATTTTTATATGAAAACATCTTGAAAATGTATTTACATTTTTTTATGAGAGTTGTAACGGATTATTTTAGACATTAATTCCTTTAGAATATTTATGCGCAATTTAAGTGACTCATATTTTTAGAAAGAAACAAAAAGCAGCAGAGTCGTGCAATTTATGTAGCGTGTCAATTAACTTAATTCTGAAGGAATTTATTGATTTTAAAGATTGCAGCAATTTATTACATAATTAAAGATTGGCTTGCAACATCAAATGTTCAGTTGGAAGAAGAATGAACGTATGTCACAAATAATTTAAACACAATGTTAGTTCAAACAAATCATATTTTACTTTTGCCAATTAAACAAAAATTACAAATAAATACATATTGGAAATGCTGACTTACATTTGTTAAATACATATTTAATTTAAGAGATTTATTATATGAATATCTATGGCACAGCACGAGATATTTATTTGAAATTGCTTGTACAAATTTAAGATGCATTAACGCCTGTACATTGAATTTAAAATTACTTATTTCATTGCACTGCTCCTTTAAACGCGTTGTTTTTCAGAGAACTACCTTATAAAGCCATGAAATATTAAAGTTAAATTTTTCAAACGTTTTTCCTTTTTAAACACAATTGTTATAGTACAACTTAGCTGCATTTTTTATTATGGTGATTCGGCCAGACTAATTTTGGAATGAAATCCCCCATTCAGCGTTTCGGCAATGATCTTTCCTCTCAATGCATTTATCCGGGC